>SNQJ01S0072542.1:0-34994 GCA_010110895.2 Picea sitchensis
TAGATATAGTTGAATGGTTTAAGTATAAGTTGAAAAAGGTTTTAAATTGTACTTGATACTGATTCACCCCCCTCTTAGTAACAATAGCCTCATGGGTTTGAACTTGCCTGCCCCCAGGGGATCCTTATCTTGGTCGTAGACCAGAACAAGGTCGCCTTCAGAGAAAATCTGAGGATGAATGGACCGATCATATTGACACTTGACTCGTTTCTTGTGAGCTTCATTGGCCAAGGCTACATCACAGCGTTGCTCATCGAGCTGCTCGAGATATAATAGGTGTTCCTCAAGCGGTGAAGTTTCTGGCAATAACTCCACTACCAACTTTAAAGATGGGATTTGGCACTCTATAGGCAAGACCGCTTCCATCTCATAAATGAGTTGAAAAGGTAGGAAATCGATGGCAGTCTTTGCAGATGTTTGGTAGGCCCATAATGTCGAGTACAACATCAAATGCCAATTTGACTTGGCAGAATTGACCGTTCGTTGTAGAATAGTCTTGAGGGACTTGTTCACAGCCTTCACCTGACCATTCGCTTGTGGGTAGTATGGTGATGAATACTCTTTCCTCAACCCAAGATTTGATGTTAACTCAGACATCATTTTGTTCTGGAAGTGACTACAATGGTTGGTGACAATCTCCTTCGGGATGCCAAACCTTTCTACTATCTGGTTAAAAATGAAGAGAGTTGTTGTTTCATCATCATTGTTAAATGTTGGCATAACCTACACCCACTTTGTGAAGTATTCTACCACTATGATGATATAAAGATTCCCCATGGTTGAATCTAGGTGGCATGTGGTAAAATAAATCCCCCACTTGGTGAAGGGACCAACAACAATGATGGGAAACATGGGAGTAGAATGTGCCCTCATCTTTTGAGAGACAATTTGACACAGGTGGAACTTCTTGACCGACTCGATGCAATGCTTGATTAACATAGGCCAAAAGTAACTAGCTCGTAGAATATTTTGGGATGTTACCAACCCAGATAAATGACCACCACATGCTCCAGTGTCGCAGTCATTAAGAATGAGTTTCACTTCTTCGTGTATAAGGCACCGGTGAAGAGTGCAATCTACACCTCGACAATACAAAGTGTCATCGAGTATGAGATAGTTTCGTGCCTGATGGTGAATTTTTCGATGCTCATCGTCTAAAGATGCGATCAGAAAGAGATCTCCTTTAATAGGTGATTTTTCAGGCGTAACATCACTTGATTCGATCGGAAGCCCCGAAATGAGTTTCGCAAAGACCAATGACTTTTTGGATTTCGCAGAAACAAAATCCAAGTCAAATTCTTGGAGGATTACAGTCCATCTATTTCCGCTAATCACGCATCATGTCAACACATATTGAAATGGATTCACAAAGGAAACGACAGTGATCTTGTGAAGCAGGATATAATGATGGAACCATTGGAAAACATGCACTGCTTCCAACACGAGTTTCTCAACATGGGATTAGTTGAGTTTCAGCCCAACCATACCTCTACTTAGGTAATAAATCACATGCTCCTCGACTAGATCGTCCTCTTGAACCAAGACCATACCGATGGTTGACTCTGCGGTGACCAAGTATAATAAGAAATCTTTATTATAATTGGGAGGCCGGAGGAGAGGGGCAGACGTGAGGGTATGTTTCAACGCTTCAAAAGAGTGTTGAGCAGCTTCGTCCCAATAGAAAGGGACTCCCTTTTTCAACAAATGCATGAACCCTTTAGTGATCTCAGCATATTTTGCGATAAAATGCCGAAGAAAGTTCACTTTCCCCTATAAGCTTTAAATCTGGGGGACTATGCACGAGGGAGGAAATTGAACTATCACCTCAACCTTAAGAGGATATACCATGATCCCTATTGTCGAAACTATGAAACCTAAAAGACGACTCGATGTCACACAAAAACTGCACTTGTTGGGATTCAAGTGAATTCGATAGTAGTGACATCGTTCAAAGATTAGTCATAGGTGTGTGGGATGATCAGATCTCTTGCGAGAGCGTGATGCTAGATCATCGAGATAAGCCTCGACTATATGTCTAAGATTGTGGAAAGAAAAAGACATGGCCCGCTGAAAAGTGGCTCCAACATTCTTCAGGCCAAAAGGCATATTACGATAAGCAAATGTTCCCCACGGACAAATAAAAGTTATTTTATGTTGGTCTTCAGGTTTGATCTGAATTTGGTTATATCTTGAAAAACCATCCATGAATGAAAAGACCTCACAACCTGTGCATTCATTGACAATCTGATCAATGAATGGGGTGGGGAAATTATCCTTTGGATAGGCCTTGTTCAAGTCATGAAATTCCATGCACACTTGAATCATACCCTATTTCTTGTTAACCAAAATGGGATTTGACACCCATTGCGTCAACTGTATAGGGTAGATGAAACCAACTTTAAGCAGTTTCTCCACTTCAGCCTTAATAGTTGTTGCTTTATGAGGATTCACCGGATGAAGATTTTGTCGGACCGACTTAGCACCAGGATAATTCGTTATCTCATGTTCGATGATTCTTGGATCGATGCCTGGCATTTCCTTATAAGACTAGGCAAAAACGTCGCAGAATTCCTTAAATAAGTCTGTATGGATATGAATCTCTTCGGGGGAATAGTCTGCTCCGACAAAAAAATTCTCCATGATGCCAGGGGTCCTGGAGATGTCTATAGGTATTGTTTCAGTGATAGTTTCCATATTACCCTCGGCATAAACTACATGCCTAGCCAGAGGATTAATAGGACAAGACCTATCTCTAGTCATATTCAACACAAACTCACCCGCCTCTCTTCTTCTTAACTCCAGAAGAAAATAAGATCTATGATGGAGATCATCCAAGGGTATGTCCAGACCAATTAATGCCTCTATAATTGCCTCATCAGAGGGAAATACCAAGTCTAAATAATCTGTAGTGGCAAGGGAACCTTGAGCCCAGATAGGATCGACAACTATATCTAATTCATATGCGAGAGTCGGATCGAGGTTGGCAGAAGCTTGATGGAAAACAATACTATATGCAACATATGTCGCAGATAAGGGCATGGCCATGCCAGAATGCCCTGTCCTTTCCATCATGTCCGATGAGGAAGGAAGAGTTCACGAATCGTGAAAGTAAGTCATTCAGAAAGACGAAACTTAAAAAATATGAACCCTAGGCTGGTCGGGGCAGCCGATATAAGCTTGACATTGCCGGAAGGAGGTGGGTAATTGAAAGTACCCATCAACGATGGGCACAAACCAAACCCTACGTTGATGATGCCAATATGAGGGTTATCAATCATCGGGACCATGGATTCCCCCAATGAAGGGTCAGGATAGGAGAAAGACAATTAATCAATGGATATGGTCGGGCCCTCATGTGGAAACAACAAGACCCAGAAAACTGTGGCAACCACTGCATGCATATAATAGGTCCAACTTCTTCCTAACAGAAGGTTGTAGTTGAGAGGCGCATCGACCACTTCAACTTCGACACACACGGTCTTCCCTCCTAACTGCACGGGGAAAGGAGGGATGATTCCATGTGGTATGAAAGAATGGTCGTCGAAAGCAGTAAGAAGAGTAGGTGAAAGAGACAAAATGGGTTGGCCAACGACCTTCCAACATGCCAATGACATCACGCATGTCGAGGCACCCTCATCAACCACCGTACAGAAAATATTTCGAGTAAAATATTTCATGGGATAAGCCACTACTATCTGAAATGCAACGTGGTAAGGGAGACGAGGTTTTAAGTCGGTCATATCGAGAATGATCATTCCTAGGTTACAAGTCTCTATAGAACCCAAGGCAAATAACAAATCCTTTCTTTGTGAAGGGAAGCTCTGGAGGACCTCCAAAGCGGACATCGCACAAGGGGTTTGTGACAAATCCTCCACCACAGAGTAGTTCTGGGAGGCCCTCGCGTTTAGATTGTGAGAATATTTCTTGAACACCCCTTTCGGGATGTGTGTCATTGTTTCTCCCATCGTCTTCTCAATCTGGAGAGGAACAGATGGGTTTATGGCTTCTTTACCCTTCTCGCCAGATTCTATCATTTTGTAATCGTGTGCCCTAGTCGTTATGTAAGCATCACCTTTTCATCTTGTAAACATTTGTGGCCGAGGGAATTTCAAAATATCTAAAGGCAACTTAGTTAGCATGGGGGGCCAATGCATATCATGACAAATTGGGTCGTTAAGAAACCTTGAAAAGTCTAGCAAATGTAACATTTCCAGAAACGGTTGTTTGGGTTGGGTACTATGTACAAGAAAAAGGGAGCTTGGAGTTTAACTGGCACCAGGTTGCCAGGAAAAGTTGGGTTGTTGACCAGGGTTCTACTAAACACCATGGCCTTGGGCAGTGTATGGATACTGTGTTTGTTGGGACATCATCAACTGACTCCCATAATTGGATGACGAAGGTTGGGCGAGGATTTTTCCCTGCGTTGAATTCCAAATATTTTGGAAGGGGTTGCCCCCTGTCGATCCGACAGGCATAGGTACTGAGCCCTACCTGGGGTTCCATTGACCATGGAAGGGGTTTCCCCCGGTCAGCATCCCTGACGAGGGAACTAATCCCTACCAAGAATTCCAAAGTCCTTGTGAGGAGAAAACTCATGTACTTTCCCCCTGTGTAGGAATAGTACCCTGCACAGGATTTTGTTGTCCAAAACCATGGTTTCCCCCGACCGAGATGACAACTGACAAAAAAGAATTATTATCAAAATCATCGAACAAAGAGAATGACATGGATCCCACCAGCTTGGTGTAAGAAGATGATCCTAGACTGCCTTCTCCAAACACGTTTTAGTTCGTGTTCGGCCCAACGGGTGGCTGGGAAGCACCGCCGAGTGAGGGGGACGAAGGAGGTATATGACCCCCACCGTAAGGGATAGTATTATAGGTGGATGAGGTGCCCCCCATGTACCCTTGTAAAGGATTGTTTGAGCTCCCTTCCCCTAGACTCATGTTGGAATTTTTACAAGTAGAGTGTGCTTGTCATTGATGGCAAGAACAATAGCGACGATGGCATGATTACAGATAGAAAGCATCCCACTGTGTGATGAAATCCACTGCACGATGACATCCTCTATGCGACAACATACTATGCACGACAACATACTATGTGCGAAAACATCCCACTACACAATGAAATTGCTTCCTACAAGCTTAGGAGGACTAGCACAGGGCACAGAGTTGTATTTTTCACAATCTGTAAGAAGGAATCAAAGCTTAGGAGGAATAGCGCAAGTGTGCACAAGGGGAAAGTGTGTAGAAGGATAAAAATTTGAGGCCTTTGTCACTTAAAAATTCTTCCAAGTCAGGAGGAGCACATAGAGGAGAAGATTAGACCTCCGCCGTCAGATTAGAATTCGAGAAACAATAGTCGTTGGATACGGAAATCAGGATATCGACAATCGGGAGTCTGGAGAACGGAGGAAGATGTTTTCCAAAGTCGCAAAATGTGAAGAGAAGATATGACCCATTGATCCAGAGAACACATGGTGAGTTCTCATCATTGTGTTGATTCACAAATTGGGATATCAATAGATAGGAGAAGTGAAAACTCGTGAGGTACGAGTTTGCAATTTGATCACAGTCATTGGATCACAGAGGGTTGTGGGTCGTTTATCTAGAGGGGGTATCGAAAAATCAGAAGTCGGGAGAAGGGAGGTGAGTAGTCCTCCAACTCCACGAAATGTGGAGTCACAATGAAATCTGAGCTGTCAGATTGAAGAGGAGTTGTGGACCGTTGATCTGGAAAGCGAAGAGTCGGGGTGACTCATGGAAAATTACCCGATACGCAAAGTCACAAAGCACCCAGGAGGTTAAGCCCTGGGTCAAATATGGAGGTCACATCATCGATAGATTAAGGGATGAGCTAGCATGTCGCTAGACTCCACATCAGAGATCGTCAAGATCATGAAGCACCCTTTTTTATTAGCGAGTGGTCACAGCCAGTGGTCGCATCAACAAAGATTAAGAGAGGATCTAGCATAGCTAGGCTCTATTTTAGATATTGGGAGATGGAAGAGTCAAGATGAATCACAGGAAAATAGTCGAAACGTGAAATCATGAAACTCCTTTTTGATAGGCATCTGATCACAGTTCGTGGTCATGTGAAAGGAAGGGGCTTAGCTAGAAAATCTAGCACCCACTGTGTAGTTTTCTCAAGAAGGGAAATGGCGCCAAAGGAACGAGAACATGGAGGTTCTCGGGGTAAATGCCAGAATGAAATGATTGTTTCTACCAGAGAATTCGAAGAGCTTCAGGGTGATTGCCAGAGGAGCTAAAGAATCTCGAGGTATCTGTCAGTGATATGTAGATTAATCATAGAGACAATTGATAGATGGAAAAGTGTCGAAAACTGTAACTTCCAGAGAATAAAAAGAATGTCAGCATAACAACCATTTATGATGAACGGATTCATCATAATCGCTATAGAAGATGAAGAGTTTCCATGATGATTTGGTAGAGGACTCAACATGAGAAAAAATATGTATAACAGAAAAGAGTGTGTTCTTTTTCAAGAGGTATGCATGTGCACAGAAAGGGGGGAGTACAAAATTTTGAATTGGAGATCAAAGGTGCAAGAAAGGGAATGAAGAGGCAAGACAAAGTATAAAAGGTAGAAGAGAAGTTGAACATGGTGTGGTTGCATAGCAGGAGATAGATAAGAACATAGAAACACTACAGAGGAAAAATCACAGAAGAACAGAAAGTGCAAGGTATGCGCAGAGGAGGACATTGATGCAAGCAGAGTAGAGAAGTGTAGCATAACAGTGATAAGATTGGTAAGTCATTGATAAACATTGAATCACTGTAATAATTTTATGTAAGAAAAGAGTTATATCTAAGGGTGGTAGGGAGGTGCTAGGGAGGATTGTTGTCCTCATAGTTTCAAGTAGGTGCTTGAACACAGGGAGTTGTAGCTTCCATTTGGTTGCAGCCAAAAAAACCAGGGTGGTAGGGTGGTGCAAGGGAGAACAATTGTTCTATGTTATATAGGTTGGTGCCTGTGTGACTGGAAGTTGGTGCTTCCATCCAGTTGGTGCTTCCTTCTAGTGGGTGCTAGAGAAACCAGAGAGTTGGATCTCTCAACAAGTTGCATCTTGTAAAACAGAGGTAGTATCCTCACAATGAGTTGAAGCTCATAAGAATGATAATGTACAGAAAATAAAGACTACTTATCATATTAAGAAGAAGAGGTTTTCTCCCTTTATGGGTTTCCTCATGAATTTTTGTCTATGTGTACTTCATGTGTGTGATTGATTTTGAGTACTCTATTGCTTACTTCCCTAAATTATTGTGATCATCATTGAGTGTTCTGTAATGAGTTTAAAAATGGGTATAATTGTTTAAGAAAAGTAACAAAATTCACCCACCCCCCACCTCTCAGTTGTCCAACAACCCATGGTCTATAGGGTGGAGTAGGTAAGGACAGAGTTTGTATCAAAGTCAAGCATCCCATATGAAAATGGAGGGCCCATTGCACTCTGTGTGAATGGAGCAGTGTTCATCATCGAAGACGGTATTAGACCACTACCCGAAGTAGAGGTGGTTGAGACCATTGTGGTCTGGACTGGAAAACATGGGTTAGGAGTCGAAATACCCCCTATGGTGGTAGTCGTTAAGGGAGTATGAGGACTCCCAGATGAAGTAGAAACATTTTCTTCCATAGCTACTTGTAATACTATCTGACACTCGTAAGGTGTTACCCTCAGAGGGACAACTTGTACCAGAATTAGCATCGACAAGTTAGTGGTTAGAGTGTTGGCTGGCCCGAGAGATTTCGCTCCAAGGTCAGAAACAGTAGGTTCCTTTGGATTTGAGTAATCTCCTCTCAGAGCAGGCTTAGGCACAGTTTCTTGTGGCCCGATCGCTTCGTATGACCCGTGCTGGTCAAGTCTTCACTATAACGGTGGCTTTAGTAGATCTAATGCAACCGACGGCAGGCCCTGAAGCCTTCATGACCGACGGAGCTCTTTATCTTCCACCTTGTGAAAAGATCAATGACACAGTAAGGATTTTACTAACGTTTAAAAAAAAGCACACACTAGAAAATTTCCTACAAGATAAACCAAGCAAACCACTATCTAGTTGGAAGAACATTTACGCCAGCCAACACTAGAGCAATATACCAGTGCAAGTGCAACTTGAACATAGAAGAACCCTTCGGGTATACTCTGTAAAGTGTGACCTGACGTCTGTCCTAGGTACCGCAGTATACCCCCGTAGTCACCTGTGTAAGTCCCTAAAACCAAGGCAACTAAGTTTCCAGCTCGTAAACAGTCACCAAGCGGGTACAGTCGACAGTTGGGTGAACCGCAATGAGAAGGATAACAAGTTTGAAACCTATCGAGGGTATCAAAATCAAGTGGTCCAGAAGAAAACTGAGGATCTCGAACAGATTTGAGGTCCACGAAGCTCCATAGTAAAATGTGAGCGATAGTATCCCATGAGAAATCCTCAATATGTGTTCCCCACTATGTTTGGTCCAACTTTGGAGGGGTTATCTCTGCTACCTTTCCTCATGTGACCTCGTGTTTATCCCCTATGTTAAAGGGGGGTCCCAGATAACTTTCACGTCACTGGAATTTTTACACTCCCTAGCGCTGACTCCAATGTTTTTTTATAAGCCTTGAAGAGTTTCCTCTCCAACCTAATTCAAGGCTCTAGCCTAAACTATTTGATTGACCATACAAACATAAATTCTAGTTGATTTTAAATTAGTGTTTGTTTTAAATGGCTTGTTTTAACTCAAGGGAATGGCAGTGAAATTTGTGATGTGTATGGGAGACGAAGAAGGAGAAATAAACAAAACTTCAAAGAAAAATTACTTCTAGTTAACCATAAATATTTTCAACTAACTCTTTAAACCAACTTTTCACAACTAAATTTTTCAAGATCTTTAAAAGGAAGACCTAAAACGAAATTTCACTCGACTACGAGCTACTTAGTGTTCTAAAAAATCAATAAAGAACTTACAAAATGAACTCTTTTTCCTAACAAGTAAGAAAACTAACTCCAACTACTTTACCAAACTAAGAAAAATAAATCTTTTTTTTTTATTTTGAAAATGCTTCAAACAAGAAAAACTTGAACTAAATCTTTTTTCTTTTCTTTAAAGCAAACGAAAGGGGGAAAAAGAAATACCAGATAAGACTGAAAACTGACCTTTGGCCCAACTGCGGATCGCACGGAGTCACTAAAGACACCAAATAGGTTGATCAATAACTCAAAGACTCGCCTAAAACCCTTTCAAAGTAAACACAAGAAATCTTGAAAAATACAAGCAAACTGACATCTAAACCAAGCTATGACTGTAAAAACAAAGACGTTGGACTCTATCAAGAAACCCTGAGAAGTAAAACCTCAATCAGGAAAGAGGATAGTTGCCTCTTTTTCAAAAATAGTTCCTTGAACCAGGTATGCTATTGTTGTTTCAACATCTTGTGTATGTACTCGGTTTGTTTACTAGACAGGGCACGTATGTACATGGGTTGAACCACTGTAGGGTGCGTACACCTCTGTAATTTCTCCAAAAAAAAATGAAACTAACAGGCTAACAGGGAAAGGAGAACTAGTATGGAACCAACAGGTGACCAGAATCCCTTAAAAGACGCAGCAGACTCAAAAAACTCAAAAGGTAATAAAACCAATCAAACACCCAAAAAATCCCCTAAAACCCTAGAGGCTTCCCTGGTATGGTCGCCAGTTCTGCTAGCGGGGAAATTCCCCCTATGGATACACCAGGGTTTACAATGTAGGTAGATCAATAACTGTTTAAAAGTCTCCTACTTCTCTAACTACCCCAAACATATCCCAGACTCATACATGAAAAAGAAAAATGAGAAGGATCATGTAATTTTACCTTTAGCGTCTGGTGACGATCCTCTCGCTCTTGATAGCTTCAATGACTGCAAGCTTCCTCCCAAGGTTGACCTGCATTCACGAACAAGAAAATAGAAAACTACAAGCATGCATTTCATATATCAATAAGGGTTAGTCGTTAGAATAAAAACTTAAATCAAATGGAAACATTCAACACGCCATAATTTGGGACAAGAAAAGTACTTCTTTTATTGATAATACAATGATCACTTACAACAAGGTTGGCTACTGCTCCACGAACCTGGTTCGGGCTCCTCTTCACCAAGATCCAAGTGCAACTCCATGTATCTTTCTCATCTCAACCTTCTTCTAGGGAAATGGAATGGATTTATGATGGAGGGAAAAGGGAAAATTGGGGAATTCTGAGGCAATTCTCACAAGATGGCTACAATTTCTTGGGGCAAGGAGGGGATGTGAAACATGCAGAGTTTCATTGTTCTTATGTATAGATGTGGAATGAGACCCCAACACCTCCTTTAATATGACAAAAGGATGGTTATTCAGTTGGGTGACGGGCTATAGGCAGTGAATTATTTGGGAAACTACCCAATATCCCGTAATCTCAATGAATTCCTTGCAACTTTTTATTTTTTGCAACTTTTGCGAGTATATGCGGGCTATAGTGGTGCAGCTAGCATACGTACGCGGGTTGTAGTGGTGTAGAAAGCGTACATACGCGGGCAGTAATGGTGCAGGGTGCGTACATATTAAAAAATAGGGTTTTTAAGAAGAGAAACTCAATGATGGCTTGGAAAAAACTGCAAGTAAGAGGGCCTGATGCCAGGTATGCATGTGTAGAGAAATTAAGGGTTATAACATAAATAAAATGTGGAAAATTTAGAGGGTGAAAATGGGTCAAAAGGGAAGATTTTCAGATCTGAAATTGTCTCTTAAAACCCTAGATAATCTTGTCAAACTCTCAAGCTAAGCTACAAGAAACAATAGGAAGTGAGTAGATCTAGAGATTAACTCAAAATACTTTGAAATAATAACTAGAAACTCACTAGATCTATGACAATACTATCATAAACCTACACTAGAAAAATACTTTGCTAAATATTCCTACCATATATCTCAAAGCATGCATAAGAAGAAAGAAAGCAAATGAACAAGATCACCTCATGTAAAATATGGCACCAAGAATACTCTTAACACCAATTGCCTCTAAATATTTCCTTTATTGACAGTAGAAGGTTGTTGCAAATACTTACAACAAGCTTCTCTCCAAAAACTAGATAAAAAATGAGAGAGAGAAGAGCAATGGGAGAGAGAGGAGAAATTTGGGTAGAGTAACAGTAGCAAAAAAATTGGTCAGAAATGAGGAGGGGAGGGGTTTCATTTGGAGAGCTATAGCTACCCCTCTAAGATGAGTTACAAGTGTCACACATCCAAGAGAAAAAGACAAAGTCAAGGAAGAGTCACATTTAGGGTTTTGGTAAATGAGTGAGGGTTGAGTGAGGAAAGGGGGAAAACAACTTCTCCTATGGTCAAACATCAAGTTAGACAGCAAGGGGGGAGAATTTAGGGTTTAGTTGGTTTTTTTTTACTTAAACTTTTTAATTCATAAATGTCAATTAGCTAGGGAACACCACTTTTAGTTATTGGCTAGGCAAGGGGGGGTATTTTAAGTGGAAAATTTCTTTTCCAACTTAGGAAAAAAGTTAGGAAACCTTTTCCACTCTCTCTCAAACCTTTTTGCTCATTTTACAATTTTTGGCTTTTTTAATTTAGCCAATTATTTGTTGGTTTTTTACTGACTTGGACTCCTCATAGACAAACACCTAGTAAAACTTGTCTGATTGAGCTGAAACTTGGTCCAAAGGTGTAGGGGGTCTCATTCCATTTATTTTAAGCACAAATACCCCTATCAAAATCCCAAGGGCCTAGTTTTTACATTTTTTATCAAAAAATAATTAAAATTACTAGGTATTTTAAAAAAAAATAAAAAAAATTACCTTAGACTCGACGGAATTCTGCAAGACTCTAGAAGATGTCTAGAATGGTCATTTATAATATTCCTAGACACTAGATACCATAGGGATAGACCATTAGAATTCATTTCAACACTTTGGGGGAATTATATGTGGGAGTGAAAAACTCAAGGGAAATTAATAAGGCTGGTTAAGCCAAATTAATAACCTGAGGAAACAAAACACTCAGTGAAAGAGAATCTTCTAATGATGAATTCCTAAGGAAAATGACCTAAATATGATCCATGCAGGCTCATTACATTACTATCCCATGCGGGGGAGCGGAAATTCCATTACAAAAAGAAGTGTTGAAGGCCAAAACTACCTTGTAGAACCAGTAAGTCTTTGACTTGGTAGCACCTGATGGTGCATATCTTCATGGTACATGGAGTTGACCCCCTAGTTGAAATAGGTGGTCAACACTCCCTAGAGAAAGGTTTGGGTCCCACATTTTTCCCTCTCACTCCAGCGGATCTCTCTTGCAGTTCCTCTCAACACTCTTCATTACAATGACACTCTCAGTAAAAGAAACATTGATGTATTTCGGATATACGTATGCTCATAAACTCACACATCAGGGGGCATCTATTATCATTGAAAAATCATCCACAACATTTCACGCAAATGGTTAAGGAAACACATCAATGCCAACAACAATTAGTCCACCTACAACACTAAAATGCATTCAAAAGGCAAAAATCTATACAATTGGGTCAAAAATTGACATGCACAAATTCACCAAAGGAAGAGTGCGCACAGTGCACAGTGTTGGTGGGCCAACAAATCCATAAGAGAGCACAATGCACCAAGTGCACGATTGTGTACGATAAAATCCATGCACTTCTATGAACGACGCATTTGTGGATCTTTTCGGCCCTTCAACCACTTATGGATCATCTCCCAACACGATTTGACCCTCATATCCAAGGGAAATCCAAATGGGAGGTTGGTCAAGAACAAGAGGGTTCCCTAAAAGGCCCCTTGTTCACACCAAGAACCAATTACATTTTTCCTTGAATAAATGTTATAAATAAGAGCCATGGGTGCGCTAAGAAACCAATATCTTCATAGTATTGTTATGCTGCAAAAATTCTCCCTTGAGAATCCTCTTTTCTCTTTGGATCCTTCAAGCATCATTGCAATAGGCCATTCCACTCACCACTTGAGGGAATAGGCATTGTTGTTCTTCACCATTTTCCATTTTCTTCCATTGTATGAAGAGATCTCCATTAGGGAACTCAAGAGCCCTCCCAAGGAGGAAGAGGGGACTCATAAGTCCTCATTTTTCTCTATAGTGTTTTTCCTACTAATCTATTGATCCATTGGTAGCATTATGTTGGTCATTGGTTGTTTTTTATGGTTCTAAGTTTCTCATGCTTTATAACTTTTATTTCTTAGTTCTTTTAGTTTTATTTCTTTGTTTCTACATGTGTTTGGCTTGTTTAATCCACTCACAAACTTCTGTCTTGTCTAGCAGGCTCATCTAGACATGCAAGTGTTGTTGTTTTGCTCACCCAAGTAACAAAACCAACACAACAATAATGATCCAGGAAATCCAGTGGTGACTATAGAAATTAATGGTATTTCTTTGTCAAATACACTTATTGACCTATGATCAACAACAAATGTTATGAATTTTGACACCATGTGAACACTGCAACTAAATCACTTAAGGCCAACACAAACCTTATTGGAATTGGTAGACAAATCAGTCATTAGCCCAACATTAAGTCTAGATGATGTAACAATTACCTTAGCCTCTTGGGAGTATCCTATGGACTTCTTGGTAATTCATTCAAAATCCTCCAAACCTGGACATCCAGTTGTGCTTGGTCGACCTTGGTTGGCCATTGTTGATGCATTTATTAGTTTTTGGTCTAGGGAGATGAAAATTTCTAATGGGACCCACAGTCAAAAACTTATTATCTTTCTGTTAGCGTTGGAAGTCACTCCTAGATTGCGGCAGGAGCAGAGCCCAATGCCCATTAGTTTATGTAACGAATAATTTAATGGGGTGATCGGATGGATGGAATCCCAGGAAGATATCTCCCTAACTCAGAAAATTGGGCTTGGTATGTAACAACAAAAGAGGTCTTGACCTAACTTCAGTGAGTGAGTAGATTGTAAAATGAGCAAATGGAAGACTTGGTAAGAGGAGGGAGCAAGACTGCCTTGGGCATCAGGCCCTTCGACAACTTGAAGAGGAAAAACTCAGAACACAAAATCCTCTTGGTTTAGAGTTTCAGGGAACTGAAAGGTGACTTGACCGGATCTTCCAATTCCAAGTCATTCAGCATTGAGAAAATACAAGAGCTGATTAGAAACCATGCAACTATTACAGTGATCCAACATACATCATCCTATAATGGCACAACTCGACTGGATCCTCCAATTCTGAGCGGTTCTAACACAGTGTAAACAAAGAAATGGAAATAAGCTAACATTCATAATACAATAAGTCTCAAGTGCCAATACATAACCAGAGCAACCAATGCTTCATCAAAACTTTACAGTCGAGAGCCTAGCTCAACCATCGATACTTACAAAAATACAAAATTGAGTACATATACTCCTCCCTTTTCTCTCAGCAGAGGCGTCTCAGGACTTTCAAGGTGTGGTGTCTCCTCAGTCAAATCTGGGCTGAAATCCTTTGTCAGATGTCACCTTAACTTTGCATGGCCTTTGCAAGGGAGGTAGCTGAAACATTAAAGGCTAAAATAGCGTGTGCAGACTCCTCTGGTCAGACGAGAAATCGGCATGGATTCTTTGGAGAAAACCAACGTACAGGACCATCTCGGGCAGACTACCTGTCATAACCTCCATGCTTTGCATTTAATGAGTGAGACGAGGTTTCAACTACCTCCATCCACCTTCATTTATTTTTATCAAGGACCAAGATTGAGGTCGAGCTGAACTGGTCTCTAGAGAATGCGGTGATCCCTCCTGCAGCTAAACCCAGTGCTTTGGCCCTTTGCATAGCTCTTTCTATCACCCCAAGTGACCACGGGCTGTGACCCTGTGCCTATCTTCAAAGGCGCTTTCGGGATTTCGGTGTTTTGGGCTTCAGGGATCTGAAATGCAGTGGAAGGGGGAGACCCTCTGTTCTCCCAAAGTCCCGATAAATGAAATAGCTTGATCGTACGCCACATGTCCCATTGGATGGACGACCTAGATCACTTCTTAAATGTGAGACTGCCTCTGTCTTGGACTCTTTCGGCATTTCGGGCTTCAGGATTCTAAAATGCAGTGGAAGGGGGAGACCCTCTGTTCTCCTGAAGTCCCGATAGTCGAAATGGCTTGATCGTGCACCACGCGTCCCATTGGATGGATGGCCTAGATCACTTATTAAATGTGGGACTGCCTCTGGCCTGGAACCTTTCAGCATTTCGGGCTTCGGGATTCTAAAATGCAGTGGAAGGGGGAGACCCTCTGTTCTTCCGAAGTCCCGATAGCCGAAATGACTTGATCGCTTCGTGAGTTTGACCATAGGAGATGATCTCAGGTGATTGACCCCATGCAACTTCTGCGACCCAAACTTACCCGATGGCCGTCGATCTGTCCCCCTCTATGGATCCTCACCATTGAAAAACAAAGTGCCCACTTGCTTGATTATAGGCCCGAAATGGGTTCGTTCTGTGGGCTTCATGCGACGCTCATGGCTGCGGCCTTTGAATAAAACACACTCGACTGGTTTTCAAACCCCACTTCTATACATTTACACTAGGGTCCCAAAACCAGAAGAAAACACCATCTTGCAAGAATTTGCACTAACATTAGGCTCCATTGGGGATAGAGTCGTCCCTATGATGCTCTAAGATCTCATTTGCAACTTCAGTGCCTTGCTGTTGGGCTATGGAGTCATCTATTAAGCCAAAAATAGATAAGTAAACAACTAAAAGGACAATATTTACAAAATGAGGAGCCGCCTATGGCTCAAACAAAACATCTTTTCAGGAAATGCCCATTTAATGGGTCGTTAAAGACTTCCTCACCCTCCAAATTCTGCAACCTATAAGTGTTGTTTGAGATTACTTCAGTGATCCTGAAGGGCCCAATCCAGAGGGCATCAATTTGTTGTGTTTTCCCCTATCCTGCCTAGGTGCATCCCACTTAAGCACCAAATCCCCAAGCTCGAACTCCTTCTTTGTGACCTTCCTGTCAAAATCCTGCTTGACCTCCTGTTGATGACTATGGACCATGTCCATCACCCGTTCCCTGATCTGTTGCACCTCCACTATTTGATGAATCCTTCTGACCATATGATCTGGCTCTCCTTCAAGATCCTAGAAGAATTTTTCTACAGGTAACACAAGCCGAGTGGGAAAAATAGCCTCCGTCCCATAAACCAGTTGAAAAGGTGAGGTGCCTAGGGACTTTTTCGTTGTCACTCGATCGACCCATAGAGAGGATTTGAGCTTTGAATCCTAGGCCCTCTTATTGTCTTCCAACAATATTTTGATGAGATTGATTAGGATTTTATTAGAAGATTCTACCTGTCCATTTCCTTGAGGATAATAGGGGGTGGAGTGAATCAGTGAAAGTTTGAACTGTTCACAAAACTTAATCAGAGGCTCAGATTTGAAAGAAGCAGCATTATCAGTGACAATTCTGCTGGGATAGCCAAATATGGCTATGATATCCTCCAAGAAGCTGATAATAACCTTGTGAGAAGCACTCCTGGTGGGGGTCGCTTCTATCCACTTAGTGAAATAGTCTGTCGCAGTCAGGATCCATCTATGTTGGCCACTTTAAGGAGGATGAATCTCCCCAATGAAGTCCAACCCCCACTTTTGAAAAGGTGTTGAAGCTACCACGGGCTTTAGTGGCAGTGAGTTGAGATGCTACTTTCCTGAGAACCTTTGGCATTTGATACAAGCTCTTATTTCTCTACAAACATCAGTGAACAAGGTGGGATAGTAGTACCCAGCCCTAAGAATTTTATGAGTTGTGGTCTTACAAAAATGATGCCCTCCACAAAGGCCGCCATGGAACTCAAACATAAATTTCTGGGCTTCCTGTGGGCTTAGACACCTCAGCAACACCCCTAGGGGGTCTCTCTAGTACAAGACTTGGTCAATGAGGCAATACCTTATCGTTTTGAGCTTTAAATCTCTTGCCTTACTCTTACCCATTCCATCAGGAGGCTTCAACTCTTGCAGAAAGTACAAAATGTCTCGGTACCAGGTGCATTCTACTATTGATGAGCCGTCGTGAGATATTTTGTTAGACGACTCAGCTGGCTGATTTTCTGAGCAAGTATTTATGAAGATAACCCCCAAGGTCCTGCAATTGGATTTAGCCAACAGCTTGGCTAAACCCTGCCCTTTAACCAACTTGGTGGGCTTTATCTCTAGGTCAAACTCCAAAATCTTGGCGATCCATTTACCTATTCTTCCATCTACGTCAGGTTGTATAAGGATATCTTTCACGGATGTTGAAGGCACGTACGTGGTCACTTTTGAGTGCAAGACATAGACTCTGAAAGCTTTGAGAGCCTTCACTAAGGAATAAGCCTATTTCTCCATGATTTCATACCTAATCTCCGCATCTCTTAATGCCTTGTTGAAGAAAGAAATGGGTTGCTCTCGACCTTCCTCGTTTTTCTGCAACAAGACCGCTGCTACTGTATCAAAAGAAGCGAATGAAAAAATTAGAAATTCCTTGGAATAGTTAGGACTAATCAGCATGGGTGCCTCAGTCAACACCCTTTTTATTTGGATGAAATATTCCCTAGGCTCAACAGTCCATTTTACTTCATTTCCTTTCCTGAGCATGATTGTGATGTGTTTCACCAATTCAACAAAATTTCAGACGAATCTCCTTAGAAAATTAATATTTCTCAAAAAGGCCTGAACTTCCTTCCTAGATCTGGGAAGTGGCAGGGTTTGAATTGCCTCTACCTTGTTGGGATCAATCCTCACTCCCTCTGTTGATACTATATGGCCTAACAACTTACCCTCCTTCATAGAAAAAACAGACTTCTTGGGATTTAAAGAAAGGCTAAACTTCTGGCATTTCAGGAAAACCTTCCTTAGGTGACAACAGTGCTCCATATCAGACCTGGAGAAGACTGTGATGTCATCCAGATAGATCACCACAAAATGGTCTTTCTCTCCTATGAAGGCCATATCCATAGCTCATTGAAAAGTTGCTCCTGCGTTCATAAGTCCAAACAACATCTTGGCATACATGAATGTCCCCCAGGGAGTGGTGAAGGTCATCTTCTCTCTATCCTCGGGCATGACTGATATCTGATTATACCTAGAGAAACCATCAACCATGGATATCCTGGATGCACCAGTTACCCTTTGAAATATGTGTTCCATGTTGGGCAAGGGATAATTGTCTTTCTTTGAGCTCCTGTTGAGGTTTCTGAAGTCAACACAGAGCCTGATTTCCCCACTTTTCTTTCTCACTGGGACCAAATTGGCCACCCACTCAGAATATCTCAAGGGAACAATGATTTGGGCATCTAACAGTTTCTTTACCTCTCTCTCCATGACTAGAAGCAACATGGGATTTATCTGTCTTAACTTCTGCCTAAATGGTTTAGCCTCCTCTTTCAGTGGGATATTGTATTCAATGATAGACATGTCATATGTCTTGAGGTCTTCATAAGTCCATGCGAACACATCAGCAAATTCTCTTAATATCTCAGTATATTCGCCCCTCTGTCCTCTGGTCAAACTGCTTGACAACTTGACAAACTTAGGCTCCTCCTGTGTGCCAATGTTGCACTCAGCCGAATCGGCATCTCCATTCGAAACTTCACCCTTTACTGCCACATCATTACCATCGAACAATCTTTCTAAAGGGACTAGTCCCTTCAGAATATGATTGCTAGGTAGTTGAATAATCTAGTGATTAGAAATTTTATTTAAAAATACCTCAAGGCAGGAGTGACCTTCAAGGTCATGGTCCTGATCAATGTGCAACGTATAAAATTCATCGACAGCCTGCAGAAAATTATTGATTTCAATATCGTCTTCGAATACCTTCCAATGTCTGACATTGTCCGCTACAGCTGGCCTATATTTTATCTCAACATCATATTTTCTCTTAGGCGGAAGAGGGATCCTGAACAGACTCACCGAAATGGCTAAGGAATCAGCCAAAGCATTTTTCTCCCTTGGAATAAAAGAGATGTTAAAAGCTGAGAAGAAATTTTCGATCAAGTCCCACACCTCATTTCTATAACTCCTGAGCCGAGGATGCTTGGCCCGATAAGCGTTTCTGACTTGCTGAATAATCACCTCAGCATCTCCAAACACTGCTATCTCCTCTATCCCCATCTCCTTTGCAGCCCTTAAACCCAGAACCAGAGCTTCGTATTCTGCCACATTATTGGTGGCTTCAAATTCTAGCTTGTATGACAGCGACATGGTTTCCTGACAAGGTGACACCAACACCACTCCAGCACCAGTGCCTTCGCTAGAAGAAGCCCCATCGAAAAACATCTTCCAAATAGAGGTGGTTGGAGGAGGCATATCATGATTAAAAGGGGGCTTCCTTCTAACTTGAAAAGGGGCTTTAGGAGCATCAGTGAGATGCAACAAACTAGATCCCAAATTAGTGTCTAGTGCAAAAATAGGTTGATTGGTGGGGTTTGCCTCATCACTAACAATGTAGGCCAGTTGGGCCTCTATGTACAACCTCCTGTGTTCCCCTCCAAATAATGGAATGGTAGCATATGTGAGATCCATTTGTAATGTTCCTCCAAGATTTTTAATCCAATATCTTGACAACAACATGCCAAACTTGGGAGGAACATCGGCTACTACAATGTCCATGACCACACTTTTCATTGGCAGCTAAAACAAAGAGACAACCAAGTCTTTGATGACTCTGAGGCATTGCACCCTTATTGAATCGAAAGAGTATAAATCATGGTAAGCCTTCGTCACCTCCAATCCCAATTCTTCCATGACTATTTTGGGCATAAGGTTGTGGGAAGCCCCTGAATCCATGAGGCAATTATGCAGCACCTTATCATGTATGTTCAGGGATGTGTAGAAGGGAGGGGATGAATCATGTCTGTCTTCTACCATGGGACCTAAGACAACTTCTATCTTTTCATCTTGAAGATTTATTGAGTCTGTGGAAGGCTGGGAGGGGATCAGATTGTAACATCTTAGAGAGGGACCTTTTGAAATCTTTGTTTTTAACTAGTTCTGAGAGGGGTACAAGAATTTTGATCTTCTAAATCTCATGCTCAAAACTAAAAGAGGAGAGGGGATTAGGAGGTTCCCTTACCTCGGAAACAGGTTCTTTGGCTACTGACGAAGTATTCTGAGCTTTCTTTTCTTTAGTAGTTGTCGCAACCGCTTTAGTGAGCCTTTCTTCTATAAGGGGCTGATCCTGATAGTCAAAAGTATCATCTTTCTTCTTTGACCGGAGATGGTATCTGTTAGGGGCATTGTTGGCCTTCTCTCCTTTACCCAACTCATTGATTTGGATGCTCATAAGGGATTCTTCATATGCATATTGAGTCAAATGGGGAAAAGGGGAGGTGTCTTCAATGTAGTGAATTTCAGGGTCAAGTTCTTCTATCTCCTCTCCTTTCTCATAAGAAACTATGATGTTTTGGAGAGGGGTCTGAATCCTCTGATCATATCTGTCTCTGCTCCTTTGTTCCCTTGGGGAGGCTTGTGGCACATTGTTACCAGGCCTCCTGAGACCTATGTTATCAATATTCTAGGGATTTATGTACACGGGCTTCCCCTCTAACTCCCACTTTTCCATCCTAGCCGAGAGAGATTTCAGCACTTTAGTTACCTCATCCATTTGAGGAGGAAGGGGAGAGGAATAGGATGAGGAGGCTTCATCTCTCCTCCTGGGTATGTCTCTGTCATCCTTACTCCTGAGTCAGTCAATAGCCAATATATTAGACTCTACTTCTACGACTGCGTCCTATATGTGTGCCAGAGTGGTGGCTCTCCTTTCCCTCAACAGAAGGTAGAAATCAGGATCAAAAGCACTAGCATAAGTGATCTTCCCAGAGGCTTCTGAGGGCTTAATATCAGTGGGGATTTTATTGTACATTTTGTTAAATATTTTGGAGAAGTCAAAAACAGACTCTCCTTCCTTTCTCTTCAAAGATCCAAACTTGGTCATGTAATACATGAAGTGCTTTTTGTCTCCCCATTGTCTCAAAAAGGCATTATCCAAAGCCTCAATCCCATTAATAGATCCAGGAGGCAAGGCCCTAAACCATTTTCTAGCCTCACCCTCAAGGCTATGGACAAAAATCCTCATCCACACATCTGCATGCATGATGACATGGTCATCTATAAAACTGTAAAAGGCTTCAAGGTGTTCTTCTACAGTTATGTCCCCTTCGCTTGTAAATTTGGGCAGTTGTTTGAGGTAGCCATCTGTTGGAAGGGTGTTGAGAGGTTGGGGTAGCAAAAGGGGAGCATACCTGGCGGCTATAATAGCCTCCATTCTAGTCATGGGGGGATTTTCTCCTGCCATAAGGATATTAGGTGGCGGAGAACTTGGAGGGGAAGGAGCTTGAACTGGGGGTACTGGAAATAGGCTTACAGGGGTAAGGTAAGTGACAAGGGTTTCTCCCTCTAGTCCAAAACCAGGAGGAGACAACTCAGCAGGAACACCTCCGAAATTTAGGAAACGAGAGGTTTCGGAAAAAGGTTTGTTGTGAAGCTGAGGGGAAGAAAAAGGAGTTTCTACAGAAGGAGACGGAAAAATACCTGGTTTGGCAGTGGAAGTTTCTCCTTGGGGGGACTTTCCTCTTTTGAAATTCACCTGCGGCTCAACTTTAGGCGTAGCTAGAGGCATCTGTGGATGGGACTGCGTCTGTCTACCTCTGAAAGCCACAATTAAAATGACAGGTTCACCGCAATGGAGTTGCCAGGTGCACAATAGCAATTTCAAAGGCTCTGATGCTTGATGCACCTTCAGAATTAGAGGCTCGATGTCATTCAATCTCGGGGAAAATTTTCAACTTCATCCCCGGCAGTGGCACAAAAAATGTTAGCGTCGGAAGTCACTCCTGGATTGCAGCAGGAGTAGAGCCCAACGCCCATCAGTTTATGTCACGAATAATTTAATGGGGTGATCGGATGGATGGAGGCCCAGGAAGATATCGCCCTAACTCAGAAAACCGGGGCTGGTATGTAACAACAGAAGAGGTCTTGACCTAACTTCAGTCAGTGATTAGATTGTAAAATGAGCATATGGAAGACTTGGTAAGAGGAGGGAGAAAGACTATCATGGGCATCAGGCCCTTCGACAGCTTGAAGAGGAAAAACTCAGAACACAAAATCCTCTTGGTTCAGAGTTTCAGGGAACTGAAAGGTGACTTGACTGGATCTTCCAATTCCAAGTCATTCAGCGTTGAGAAAATACAAGAGCTAATTATAAACCATGCAACTATTATAGTGATCCAACATAAATCATCCTATAACGGCGCAACTCGACTGGATCCTCTAATTTCGAGTGGTTCTAACACAGTGTAAATAGAGAAATGGAAAGAAGCTAACATTCATAAGGCAAGAAGTCTCAAGTGCTAATACATAACCAGAGCAACCAGTGCTTCATCAAAAATTTATAGTCGGGAGCCTAGCTCAACCATCGATACTTACAAAAATACAAAACTGAGTACATATACTCCTCCCTTTTCGCCCAACAGAGGCGTCTCAAGACTTTCAAGGTGTGGTGTCTCCTCAGTCAAATCTGGCCTGAACTCCTTTTTCATATGTCACCTTAACTTTGCATGGCCTTTGTAGGGGAGGTAGTTGAAACATTAAAGGATAAAATAGCATGTGTAGAATCCTCTGGTCAGATGAGAACTCGGCATGGCTTCTTTGGAGAAAACCAGCGTATAGGACCATCTCGAGTAGACTACCTGCCCGAACCTCCATGCTTTGCATTTAATGAGTGAGCCAAGGTTTCAACTACCTCCATCCACCTTCATTTATTTTTAGCAAGGACCAAGATCGAGGTCGAGATGAACTGGTCTCTGGAGAATGTGGTGATCCCTTCTGCAGCTAAACTCGATGCTTCGGCCCTTTGCATAGCTCTTTCTATCACCCCAAGTGACCATGGGCTGTGACCCTATGCCTATCTTCAAAGGCGCTTTCGGGATTTCAGCGTTTCGGGCTTTGGGGATCTGAAATGTAGTGGAAGGGGGAGACCCTCTGTTCTCCCGAAGTCCCGATAGCCAAAATAGCTTCATCGTGTGCCACACATCCCATTGGATGGACAGCCTAAATCACTTCTTAAATGTGGGACCGCCTCTGGCCTGGACCCTTTCAGCATGTCAGGCTTCGGGATTCTGAAATGCAGTGAAAGGGGGAGACCCTATGTTCTCCTGAAGTCCCGATAGCTGAAATGGCTTGATCGTGCACCATGCGTCCCATTGGATGGATGGCCTAGATCGCTTCTTAGATGTGGGACCACCTCTGGCCTGGACCCTTTCGAAATTTTGGGCTTCGGGATTCTGAAATGCAGTGGAAGGGGGAGACCCTCTATTCTCTCGAAGTCTTGATAGCCAAAATGGCTTGATCGCTTCTTGAGTTTTTCCATAGGAGATGAGCTCAGGTGCTTGACCCTGTGCAACTTCTGCTACCCAAACTTACCCGATGGTCGTCTATCTACCCCCCTCTGTGGATCCTCACCGTTGAAAAACAAAGTGCCTGCTCACTTGATTATAGGCCCGAAATGGGTTCGTTCTGTGGGCTTTGCGTGACACTCATGGTTGCGGCCTTTGAATAAAACACACTCGACCAGTTTTCAAACCCCACTTATATACATTTACACCAGGGTCTCGAAACCAGAAGAAAACACCATCTTGCAAGAATTTGTGCTAACACTTTCCTCCTGCCCAACCAGCCACTAAAGTTCCTTCATGGTTGGATAATCCCTATGGGGAGGATAACTGTGCTTAACTCCTATTAACACTTGATCAAGCAAAGGGAGTTCAAGAACAAACTAAACAACAAATTTTAAGCCTATTTTTAGCCAATACAAAATGCATTGAGTATCCTCAATCTTTTCCAGAATTTACACATATTTTCAGCCCTGAATTTCAGGAGGTCTGGCATCCCTCCACTTCTACATTATTCACTACATAAAAAATAATGAAGAAGAACATTCAGTTGTTCTGACTGTTGAAATCAGTCTTGTAAAATATCTATATATTGATTCTAGCTTGAAATTAGATCAACAACAAAAATTGATCCAAATTATTCTAGAACAATCTAGTGCTTTTGAATGGGATTACTCTGACATGAAAGATATTCACCCAAATAAATGTATACACCATATTTACACCAATGATCAAATCATATATGTTAGGAAGCCCCAAAGAAGAATGAATAGAGCCTTAAAATATATAGTGAAAGAAGAGCTCCAAAAACTCCTACACGTCAATTTTATTTACCCTATTTCAGATAGCAAGTGGGTATCCCCATTAGTTATTGTTCCAAAAAACAATGGAAAGTGGAGGATTTGTGTCGACTTTAGAGAGCTAAACAAGGCTACCTATATAGATTATTTCATTTTCCTTTCATAGACCAGGTCTTGGATACCTTGTCTGGGAAAATGTATTTTTCTTTCTTAGATGGGTTTAGTGGGTACAACCAGATCCAAATCGCCCCTAAATATCAAGAGAAAACCACATTTATTTTTCCATGGGGTACTTATGCTTATAGGGTTCTTCCCTTTGGTTTGTGTAATGCCCCTGCCACCTTTTAGAGGGTTATCCTAGCTATTTTTTCTGATTTAACCCATGAATGTGTAGAAGTCTATATGGACAAATTCACAGTATATGGGGATGGTTTCCAACAAGCATTGGACAATTTGGAGAAAGTATTGATCAAGTGTAGAGAAACTAATATTTCCCTCGACCATGAAGAATCTAGAATGATGCTCACTAAAGGGATTGTATTGGACCATCATATTTCTAGTACCGGGATAAGGGTACACCCTACCAAAATTGACATTATTTCTCAAATCAGAATCCCTAGCTCACATAAATAAGTTAGAATCTTCTTAGGGTATGCTAGATATTATATGAGATTCATTCAAAATTTTACAAACTTGGTTTCCCCACTGTTCAAATTGTTAGCAAAAGAGGTTGAATTCCATTGGGATGAACAATGTCATATTTCTTTTGAAAGTTAAAAGAAAAATATTTCAAGTGCCCTTGTTTTAAGAGAACCAAACTGGTCTCTCCCCTTTCATATCTGGACTGATTCCTCTGATATTGCTTTGGGGGTTGTTCTAGGACAAAGAGAAAACCAACTTCCTTATGCCATCTACTTTGTCAACAAAAATATCTCCCCTACCGAAGTAAATTATATTGTCACTGAAAATGAATTCTTATCAATAGTTCATGCCATTAATAAATTCAGACACTACATAACATGGTATGAGGTGTTTGTACACATAGACCACTCAGCCATTAGGTTTTTAATGAATAAACCTGTGACAGATGATAGAGTTACTAGATGGTTGCTACTATTGCAAGAATTCAATATTACTATCATTGATAGACCTGGAAAAGATAACCTCCTATATATACTTATTCATGCAGGTGATAATGCACCAATGGATGACAATTTTCCGGATGAAAGTCATTTTGTTATTTCTACTTACATTCCTTGGTATGTAGATGTGGCTAACTATCTTGTAATAAGAAAATTACCTCGGGATCTATCCCCTCGAGAAAAACAGAGGATTATTCAACTGAGTGCAAATTATATGTGGCATGATGATTGCCTATACCGTACATGGCTTAATTTGGTGATTATAAGATGTGTACGGGAATATGAGATGTATGACATATTCAAAGCTTGTTGTTAGTCCATAAATTTGCACTTGACTGTGAGAGGGAAAGTTAGGGCATCATCATGTTATTGCAATGGTATTTTAAGGGTTTTATGAAATAGATCTTAGAGAGTGGTTGAAAGATGGTTCAAGGATTCACATAAACATATAACTCAATATAAAGCCAAAAAACATCCCACTGATTTAGTAAATGGTAATCACATTAATATATCATACAATAAGGTAAATAAAGAAGGGAATATATGAGAGTATTCAATTTGTCAATCCCATATAGATTTCTTATTTCAAAATATCATTGAGAAACAAGAACATGTACTTGAAGGAAATCTGGATAATAAACAAAAACAACAAAGTTTTCATTGTGTTACTTAAGATCAAGAAATCAAATGTATTGCAACAGAATACATGACTTCAAAGAAGAAAATAAATAGAATAAGATATGAAATAAGATCTGACCATCAACATGCCTTTGCCATTTAGTATCAATGTGGAATATAAATTTCCTTATAGTGGATCTTTTCAAAATAGGTCCCGGAATTGCCCAACTTATCGACCTTCATACAATATTTCTTGTGTCTATTTAAAGTACACAGAGTATTCCTATAGATCCTGTTTTATAGTTTACAATTTTGTAATAGGATCTAGTCAATGCCTATTTCCTAGGAAAATTAGCTCAAACGAGCACTTATAATGCCTATATAGTAGAAAGCTCAACAACCAATCCAAAATATAGATTAGGAAATATCTTTACAAAAATTATCAAATCCCACAAAATTTGGAATCATATCTTACTAAGTTCTTCCATCTGAGATATCAAAGTTTCATTTGATCCAAACATAGGAATCAAACTATTCATCTTAACTCCCTAAGCAATAGCATCAAAAAATAAAAAATAAAGGAAAAATATTCATGAACCATCATGGTATAATGATTTCACTGGCCTTGGTGTCTCTCTATTTAAGTTTGGTTGTTAACACAACATTATGCCAATATAGCCTGAAATTGGATTCTCTTACCTCCTTAAGAAATGCTTTCTGTTCTTTTCTTTTCCTTTTAAAATCTTGTATCTTTTCTTGTTGTCTAGCATTCCATTGCTCAACCAAAGCTTTATCTTTCTTTAATTTCTTTACCATACTTTGCAACTCCTTTACTTTGTTTTTTCCCTGTCTAACTTTAACTTTAAATTATGGATATTCCTCTACACGGGCAGGTAAATTTAGATCTATAGCATCTTGAGGCTTTCTTAATTTAATCACATATTTTGAAGACAATCCAGAACTATGGTCTTCATCTTCAGTGCTATCTGAATCTCTGGTTTCTAGAAGGTCTTGCATCTGGTCTGGTTCTACAAAAAGATCATATATGTCATAATAAACTACATATGTACCTTTAAACACAGATTCAGATATTGAAGTTAATTTTGTGGTTTCTCTTGTCACAAGTCTTCTGGAGTACTGAGCAATCTGATTTCCCTTTTCTTGTCTCTTCCTCAAGTCTTCAGATTCTTTCGCAGTTCTATGTAAAGAAGATTCCCCTGCTTTTTTTGTATGCCCTAGTTGGAATATTCTGAATTGTCTTCTATAATTATAAGATTCTCCTTTTTAATGGATGGATGAAACATTAGAATTCAATTTGAATTTATTGGAAGCTCTGGTGGAATTTCTCCTAGGGAACTTAGGTACAAGTGTTTTCTTTTTGCTCTGTTTTTTACCCTTTGCATTCTTCTTACCTGTAGATCGTTGTTTCTGTTTGACTGGAGTCTGAACTGGGCTTATAGTGTACTCCTCATTTTCATCAATTTCCCTCTTTATATCTGGATTAGGATATATGTCAATGTCTTCATTTGTTTTAGACTTCTTACCTCGACAAGTGCTAGCTTTCTCATGGTATTCACCTACAGGAAAATCTCCAATAGTTTGTTGAGTTTGCAATTTCCTCTTGCTAGCCTAAGTTGCCCTAGCTATAGGTGATTCTTCTTTTATTAAGAATTCAGTGGCTTGAAGAGTTTATTTCTATTTGGCTGATTTATTCCCTTTGACAGTTTTGGATTTAGTTGAATATAAATCCAGTTTTAAATACTGGATTAACCTATCCTAGGATCTCTGGACTTCATTTAAAGACTACTAATGTTCTAATTAAACCCCGATGAAAGAGACTGCCTTTTGCTGTAGCAGAATGAGATTGCACCCTCTTAGACATTTTGGATAAACTTTTTAGCATAAAATAGGGTAAATTAAGAGGATAATCACCATTTATATGAATCAACAATCTGATATGATAGAGATAAACCAAGGAAAACCTGCCTTCACATGTAATGTGTCCGTGGATGATTAGAAAAGAAATGTGCCATTCTTTCCTTACCCAACTATGTGGTATTCCCTTGTTCAAATTAGGGTTTTGTTTCTCTAGAATTAGAAACTGATTTACAAACTCCATGACCACATTCTCCTTCTTCCACCATCTTTCCCCATACACTGGCAATCTAAAGGCTTTAGCAATATAATGTTCAGTCACATGCATCAAAATTTTCCCAACTACAGATTCGAAGCCATCAAAATTAGGTGAAAACGCCATCGAGATATGTTCATCATGCCCCTGGAAGGTTGAGAAAAAGGCGAACCAATCAGCATCCTTGAATTTATGTGCCATCTAAGGGTATGCTTTGAGCAATTTTGTGCCTTCGAGCTCTAGTCTGATTATCTGACCACTCTTTTTGGGTGTCATACCACTGATATGATCCTGTAAAAAAATCTAAGAAGATCAATGGTTTGAATCTTCAATTCCTGTGGGCTGTTAAGAACTAGAAGTTACTTCTTTCTTCCATCCCTGCACAAAATAACCGACATACTAAAATATAAAGGTGATGATTCCATTAATGATAATAAAACGTGTTGATTTGATGCAGGTATGGCGAGTACAACTCAATCCTTTGTATGTAGTTGTTATCATAAAAATAGAAACCCAAAAATAGATCATGAAGAGGCATGTAGATCATCTAATCGTGATTTGAAAAGTTATGGCACGATCTGAGCAGGGTGGCGCATGCAAAACAATGATTATTCCTAGTGCTGTAGGAATAACACTATTCCTGTAGTGCCTTTTCTGACTTGGCAAAAATTTGAAAATTCAAATAATGAATCGACAAGTGATGTGACAAAAAATTATCATATCAAATCCTAAACTTTAAAAACTTCAAAAATTATTTAAAAAGTCCAATAAATATTGAAAAGTAACCTTTTAAGACAAGAGGTAAAAACAAAGTTTTGACAGAAAATCATAAAAAATGAGGGGACAGGAACTAGGGACACTCACTTAATCAAAAACAAAGTTAGAGACTAACACTGGCTCCTTCTAGGGATAAAGTTTCATGAGGAAGATTTAATAACTGTTGACCAATGCCTTCATATCCTTCTGATTCTCTTTATTTCCATGTTTTGGCATCCTTTATTTAAAACCACAAACAATAAAGAAACAATTCCATTGGGTATATGGAGTCTTTATTTGGGTTCAAAAGAAAACCTATTGTACAGACTGAACTTTTCTAACTGATCTTAAAGGAAGTAATGCTTCAGGAATATCCCATTTACTGGGCCTCCTAAAATCTCAGTATCATCCAAATTATGTAAGAGAAAGGTATTGTTGTTCATGACCCTGGCTACTTTGAAAGGACCATACCATAAGTTGTCAAACTTACCATGTTTAGATTTGTCCTCTCTTCTAGCATCCCATCTCAATACAAGATCTCCCTCTTTGAAAATATCCTTATTTGTTTTCTTATCAAATGTTTCTTTGAATTTTCTCTGATGAATAACAGCTTTTTGATCCATCTTTTCTCTAGCCTGTTGAATCTCTATCATCTAGAAAACTCTCCTTTGAATGTCATTGAGTTCTTCTAACTCTTCTTGCAGAAATTTAAGAACAGGTAAACCCAATTGAGTTGGGAAAATAGCCTTTGTTCCATACACCATTTGGAAAGGTGAAGTTCCAATAGATTTCTTATTACTGATCCGATCATCCCATAGGGAAAATTTTAACTTGGAATCCCATGACCTCTTGTTTTCCATAAGTAGTTTTTTTATAATCCTTATGAGGCTTTTATTGGATGATTCTACTAACCCATTTCCTGTGGGATAGTAAGGAGTGGAGTGGACCAATTTGATTTTATACTTATTGAAAAAATAATTAATTTGGATTTTATACTTATTGAAAAAATAAATCATTGAGTATGATTTGAAAGCTTGAGCATTATCAAGAATCCAACTCTTAGGACAACCAAATTCCAGAAAACATATCTTCAAGAAATTCCGATGATTACCTTGTCTACAGGACCTCGAGTTGGAATCTGTTTCCAATCCACTTGGTAAAGTAATATGTGGTTGACAGTATGCATTTATGTTGTCCAGAAGATGAAGGATTGATTTTCCCAATGAAGTCTAGGCCCCATTGTTGAAATGGAGCTTCGGATTTTACTGGGATTAAAGGTAAGGCAGGGAGATTTTTCTTACCTGTGAATAGTTGGCATGAATTGCAATATTTGACCCTTGCATTTACATCAGTATATAATTTTGGCCAATAATAGCCTACTCTTAGAATTTTGAAAGAAGTAGCTTTCCAATGGTGATGACCTCCAAAAACAACATGGTGTAAATCCCAAAAATATGATTTTGTTTCTTCTTCATCAACACACCTCAATGTAATTCCATTAGATCTTTCCAACAAGATTTTATCAATAATGCAATATTTCATTGATTTCAATTTAAGTGATCTAAACTTTTATTTATCCAATTCAAGAGGAGACCTGAATGATTGTAGAAAAAATACAATATCTTTGCACCATGGTGAGGAAAAATATTTTTTGTTTACCTGTGAGTCAGTTTCGTCAATCTGGAATGAATAATTATGTGATTTGCTTGAGAGATGATACAATCCAATTTCTTTGCAATTTGACTTTGTCATCAATTTGGAAAGGTCTTGTCTTTTTATTAAATGACTGGGCTTTATAGTCAAGTTGTATTCTTAATTTTATTATCCATTTTCCTTCACAATTAGGTTGAACTAAATTTTTTAATCGCACTACTTGGAACATATGCAGTGATATCATATTGTAGAACATATACCCTAAAATATTTTAAAGCCTTCACCAGAGCTGCATATAAAGGTTTCCTCCATAATATCATATTTTAATTCATAATCTCTAAGAGTTTTGTTGAAAAAAGAGATAGGTTGCTCATACCCCTGATTATTTCTTTGTAAAAGAACAACAATTATAGTAATCTCTATACAAATGAAAAAAATTACAAAATTCTTTAAGTTAAAATTAGGGGTTTATGAGGATGCAGTTCCATGAGGACAGGTGCCTGAACAAGAGCCTTCTTAATATTTTCAAATGATTCTTTAGCTTATGGTATCCACTTTATTTCTACATCCTTCTTTAACATATCAGTAATGTACTTGATGATTTCTGCAAAATTTGGTATAAATCTCCTTAAAAAAATAATTTTAGATGATAAGAGAATCCTGTCTGATTTCATCAAGTTCATTCAGTTGCAATATCCTCTGTTTTTTTAGCTTCATCCAATCCATCCCCAATTACATAGCAATCATGAAGGTTTTTACTTGAAATTCTATGGGAAGCAACACCTGCTTCCCATACACTAATTCATAAGGTGCATGGCCTATTTTGTTTCTCCAAGTTGTTCTATAGGCCCATAAGGCCTCAGGTAACTGATCAACCCAGTATTTAAGGTGTAACTGAACTTTCTTGGTAAGTATAGCCTCTATCACCTTGTTAGTTGATTCCACTTGTTCGTTTGCTTAGGGGTGATAAAGTGAAGATTTTATATGTTTAATCTGATATTGTTCAATAATGGCTTTGACCAAATTGGAGGTAAATTGGGTTCCTTGGTCTGTCACTATTTCTCGAGGCACCCCAAAACGAGTAAAGATGTCTTCAAATAGAAAATCAACAAGATATTGTTCATTTGCAGAATACAATGCTTTAGCCTCTACCCATTTAGTCACATAATATGTACATACCAGTATATACCTTCTTCTATGAGACATGGGGTTGATAGGTCCTACAAAGTCCAAAACCCATTTATTAAAAGGTTCAATTACTACATGATATTGCAGGCATCTCATCACTTTCAGTTGGTTTCCCCATCCTCTGACAATCATCACGGCTAGCCACATACTTATTTGCATCCCTAAAATGGTTGGCCAATAGTAGCCTGACTAAATTATTTTGTATGGTGTCCTCTTATCATATACCTGTAAGGGTGACATGATTCCATAGTAAGTTGATCTCCCTTTAGGATGGGTTTCCATTGGGTGGGTCTATGAAAGGTCATCGTTAGTTCCCTCCATACTTACCACTTTCCATCTTTATTCCTCTCATATTTGTCTACCTTTGTTTGGGCATTGGGATTTTCCACACTAGGAAGGGTTGTACCTTGCCTTGTGGGAAGAAGGGGCTAAAGGCATAAAGGGTAAAATTAGTTGTCAAGAGTTAAAATCCTTGAGATGCTTCGCCCAAGGATTCCCGAGAAAGAAGTAAAAGGATTCTCAGTAAGAAAAGGGAACCTATAAGATAAATAAACACTCAAGGTATTAGTTGGTGGATAGGAGGTCTCATCACGAGCTGACCTATTATGACCATGGGAATGTAGTGGTATGGCACTACCATTTGTCTGGTCTCCAAACCAGGGTAGTGGCTCTTGGTGACATAGCCAAGAGAAAGGGGGTCTCATCATGAGCCAACCTTCTCATATCCATGAAATGTTTGTGGATAATGTTGTCACCATTGGTTACCAAGCCAAGACAGTGTCCCTTAACTCTTCCCTTAAAACATTAAAAAAAATATCAAAAGCAATGAAGCTAAGAACAAAAGGAAATGAATGAGTTAGGAAACAATGGCATCTATGACAAGGTGCAACTCACCATATACAAATGCACCCACAGGTAAGATTTTCATTTCCTTGTTATCGTTGCACCCCATGCCACCTCATACACTTACATGACTTGGATTGGTTCTCACCTAGGAAACACCCCAAACTTATGGAGGATTAGCTCAATAGGACACCCTAAGACCTTCTCCAAACCTGATTTCTTAATTTGCATAATGTCTTTGAGAAATTTTTTGGGTAAAGGGGGGTTTGATGCACATGTTTGTGTAATTTAATTATTGGATGTGATTTACATGTTATGATCCCTGTGACTTATGAACCCCTGGAGGGCGTACTTTTTTTTGCTACAAGACCTTTCTCGATGGACAATTACACATGGGGGAATGATTAGCTTGAACCTTCATGGGGCTGAAAGACCACATATGGATGTTGTAGCCCTAACCATGGGAAAGAATACATCATATTTTTGAACTAGGAAGAAAGAAGGATGTTTCCCTTGGATACACCCAGGCAGACCTAGACCCTGTTGGAGTTACTTCAACACATGCCTAGGATTTATTTTTCCTTGTTTATTAGTAATAATTAGTCATTGTCCAGTCTCCTATATTTTAGGGGGGAATATTCCACCTAGAGAATATTCACTTTTAGTTGACACTTTAGTTTGACTAGTTGAGTTTAGTTTAGTTGGTGCATTGGTTTTGTCACCGTGCAACATTGGGATCATCACCATCTAATGCGCACTTTCCCTGGGATCATCACTAGACTAGCGCATTACCCTTGTTTCCATGATTTAACTCCTCACTACTCTATGTTCAGTCAGTTAACTGAATACTAGTTGACTAGTTAACTCAACTAGGTGGCAGTTCACTCCCGTAACTGCCTGAGAGACTAGAATAGGTGGAAGTTCCCTCCCACAACTGTTGGTGTGTGTCCATATCACTCTAGACCACCACTATGTAGCAATAGTTACTCATGTATCCTATATCTATTGTAAATTATTCACTTTTTTAGTGTGGAATACAGTTAATGAGAATTCTTCCATTCTTTCTCTCCTGCTTCTTCTTTCTCCAATTCTCTCTGCAAATGTGTGTATTATTTTTTAGCTAGACCTATTATGTGTAGGTTCAACACATTTACATGGTATCAGAGCTGACAGAATGCTAAGCAAAAGCTACACCAAATTATTTTTTGCAAGTACTGAAGATTGAAGAACACAAAAAGATGGAATCTATGTTTTACTCATCGACAATACTTCTCACACCTCATAACTATTTGGAATGGAAGCCAAAAATTCTTCTTATGCTAAGATGCAGAGGCTTGTACCAAATAATTATGGAAATGGGAGTAGAGGTTGATTCTGTCGATGAGAAAAATGACTTTCTCAATAGACAAGATATGGCCATAGGATGTATCCTCTAATTTATTTCCCTCGAAATTCTCCATCAAGTATATGATGACTCACAATAATTCACTTCAAATGATTTATGGAGCAGATTGGAGGTTTTATTTGGGAATAAGGAATAATACATGCAAAATGTTGACAAGATAGAGAATGTAGAAAAGCCACTGGAAGATAAATCATCTCAGTTTGAAGAGACTTCTACACAAGTATCTACAAAAATTTGTATTCCATTAATTGAAGATGATGTCTACTTCATTTCATATTTGTTTTCTGAAATTCATGTGGAAGATATATGGCATGCATCTCAAGATCACATGCAGATACTTTTCCATGCGCAATGAATGCATCTCTGGAGACAAAAAGGGAGCTGCACACATCAGACTCAATTATGATGTTTTATGAGAAAAAATTTCAGAAACAAATTGGATATTTGAATTCCTCTCGAGAAAATATCCAATTTAAAAAAAAAAATCATCCGAAACAGAGTCCGGAAAGTGAAGTTATGATCGTTTTAAAATCAACAAAATTTCAGTGTTTTTCCATAAACGGTCGCACGGTTTCCAAAGTTTTATCCAAAATTTATTTGGATAGTGTTCATTACAATAAGAGAAAGTGGATATGTGTGGACATATCAATGATGCATCTACTTCATCAAATCCATGGAGACATCTACATCTTCCACAAAATATTCAACGAGCACAAACTTGCATAGTTGTGAGGTCTTGTTGGAGTGAAGGACCTGGTTGCTTAGCAACTTCTTTTTGTTCCTTATCATTTTATTTTTTTATGCATTATAAAAAAAAATTTGGGGGGGGGTTTCCCATGAGGTTTTCCCTCTTTCCTCATTTATTTCAGTGTATCTTTTGTATTTGGGTACCTAACATGGCCTCGTTGTCGGGACCCATTCTTTATTTTCACCATAGTGATGTTCAGGGGGGTGTTGGAGTTATTTCAACACACACCTAGGATTTATTTTTCCTTGTTTATTAGAAATAATTAGTCATTATCTAGTCTCCTATATTTTAGGGGAGAA
>SNQJ01S0072543.1:9112-38627 GCA_010110895.2 Picea sitchensis
ATTGGTTTTTAGTTTTCAATTCGAGCATAACTTAGAGTTTGAATGAACCTTGCTTTGTTAGATAGTCAGTTACCCTGCTTAATTAGAATAGTTAGATTACAGTTAAATCAGAGGGAGCTTCCGGTACCAGTAGGTTAAGTAGGATACTTCTCTGTTTTCCTGTAGACAGATTTAGTTTCATTTGTAATGTTCAGATTAAATGCATTTTAGGAAATACTTTTTCTGTCGTGGCTTGAATGGAAACGGTGATGATAGATGATTAAAAGTAGTGGTGGAATAATCTTGTGAAATCACACTTCTGAATGGAAATAGAAGCACCAGCATTTAAGCATAGGACTGTTTTCTGTTGATGACTTAGATAGGAAATGCTAAGTTTCAAGATAGTCATTAAGATTCAAGTTCTCAGAGTGAGTTTGTGTTTTCTTTTAAAGATAACATTCAGATAGAGATTAGAGCCTTACCCGCACATACAGTGTAGTAGCTCAAAGTTTCCCAAGCCTGGTTTGAAAATTTAGTGTTTCAGGTAATTCAAATCTTCAATTTAGCAGCCTGACAGATGCGTGGAATTTAGATGACAACTTACCAAATGCACAACTATATGCAGTCAAAATGGTGGATGATTACTTCTCATACATCGTGCAGTTTCTAAGTACAGGAATGGCTCCATCATACATGAAAGTTATGCAGAAGAAACAATTGGTATTCAAAGCAGCGGATTATCAGTTGATTGCATGAAACTTATACAAGTTAGGTGCAAATGGAATATTTAGATGATGTGTGTTGGAACATGAAAGGCCTATGATATGCAAAGAAGTGCACGAAGGGATTGCTAGAGGACATTACGCAGGTAAAGAAACTGCAAAGAAAATTTTATGTGCAGAGCTCTGGTGACCCACACTTCATAAAGATGCTAAAGATCATTGTCAAGAATGCAATGTTTTTCAAAGGGTGGGAAATCCATCCAGGAGGGATGAAATGCCTTTAGATCCATAGGTTACATTGCAAGCATTTGAAAACTAGGCCATAGAATTTGTAGGGCCGATCAACCCACAAGCAAGAAGATCAGGGGTGAGGTACATAATTACTATGATGGAGTATTTGACAAGATGGGAAGAAGTAGCACCAGTCATAGACTGCACCGCGGAAACTGTTGTGTGATTTCTATTTGAGAATGTAGTCACATGATTTGGATGCCTGCACATATTACTTAGTGATTAAGGAACACACTTTCTAAAAAACAACAATTGCAGCATTGACTAAGGAATTTCAAATTCATCATTAGAAGAGTACCCCGTATCATCCTCATGCCAATGGGACAGTGGAAGATTTCAATAAAATCATGGAGAACACTTTGACAAAGATCTGCAATGTAGGGAGAGATCATTGGGACTCAAGAGTTCCTATATTTGTATGGGCCTACATGACTACAAGTAAAAAGTTGACAATGCATACACCTTTCAAGTTGGTCTATGGGAAAGAAGAAGTGATTTCAATGGAGTTCATTCAGACTTTAGCATAATAGAGGAGAGATTTTCACAATTAGTACAACTTGAGGAAGATCGGTTTGTCGCAGGATTCCATCAGCAAGTTTAGAAGGAAAGAGAAAAGGCATGGAATGATAGACACATTAAACATAAAAAGTTCCAAGTGGGAGACTCAGTATTACTCTATGACAGTAAGTTTATGTAGCATCTAGGGAAGTTTTGAATTCATTGGTTAGGACCCTATGTGATTCAGCATGTGACGGAGGCAAGTGCTACACAGTTGGAAACCTTGAATGGAGAAGTCCTTGGAGGAATCGTGAATGCGAGTTGGTTGAAACTCTATAGAGACAGTCGACCGCTTGCGTAGTAATCTGGATTGTGCCAAAACACATGTATCATAGTAACTATACTATAGTAGGGAGGTAAAACACAAAAAATCATATAAAAGTAGAAAAAGGAAGAAAAATAAAGAAAAAGTAGATAAAGAAAAAGAAAAGGATTACAGAGTACATAGGAATAAGAAACTGTGAAGAAAGAATGATTGTCGTGCTATCAGGATGAAGTTGTGCCAATTAAGAAAATAATACATGGAAGCAAAAGACTACGAAGAAAACAAACACAGAAGCAAGAACAATTGTGTAGTGTAGTACTAACAAGACCGTTAAAGGCATTAAAGCATGGAAAAGATGGCTACAAAGTGGTAATGATAGGTCATAAAGACGTTGTATAATAATAAATGGTAAAAGCCGCCAGAAATCACAACAAACTGGCAATACGAGGAAAAACTCCAACGACGGATTTGGTAAAAAAGATACATTTATCTAACCATTCATCAACCCCATTAGCGAATTGGACAAGTTAGTTAAGGTGCGAAGGGATATGAACAGTTTTCAAGGAGGCACAGAAGCAATGGAGGATCGACAAGCCTTATTTATTGTTACTATAAGCTGCATGTAAGCAAGAGATAATAGAGAATGGGAGTAGAACCTAGAAGGAGACACAGAGCCGAAGCAGTTGTCAAAGGTTACAAGTTTTTACAGCAATGGCACCACTGAAAGCACCCATGCATGTGCCAAATAAGGCTCGCACAAAATCATCACCAATATAACCAGAGGTACTATTGGTTGAGGAGACTTCGGGAGCAGAGTCATCCTTAGAGCCAAGGTTCCCATGGGATTACATTCCACCAAGAAAATATGATGCCCCACCAGTGACATCGCTGAATAATTTTAACCACATATTGGTGACACCCGACATACCAGAAGGGGCCATCATCGATGAAGATATGTTGGGGAAGGTGCCACAACTCAGATATGCATACCATGACATTACATACATGGATAATTTCCCCTAACTAGTGCCCCACCATTATCTCGAGCTGAAGGTAGACCCAATAACAAAATAGAGCATGCATGTGCCTTAGGTATGGGCTAGAGGATTGGAGTGAGTAGACCTACTCAACCTATTCGACATCCCACACTTCGAACGAAGCAATGAAGTAAATGCATGTGTTAAGTTGCTCCTATATTATGTGAATGGAGGATATTTGTGGCTAGATAGGAATATTTCAATAGATACAGACTTGATCGCGAGGATCACAATATTACTGACACAGGGAGAAGATCCCACCCTAATTTTTTTCAACAAAAAGACAGATAGGGCCTTGTCAGATGCCATGAAACAAAATTTTCTCACAATTAGAGGGGTGTGCGGCCTAGATGTTCCAATCATATGAGACCCCACTATCAAACTTGTGACACGTGCATTAGCATGCAAGCTACTACGGAAATGCAGGAAGGACCAAGTGCCAATAGGAGTGATAGTTGCAGTAGAGAAGTGTGTGGAAGGGACTTCAATGAGTTGGGTGCCCTTCCTATTAAACCAATTTCTTATTGACTATGGTGACACACAAGATAAAGGCATGGAGTTCCATTATCCATTGCTTCTAATTTTTCTTTCATTTGCAGCATGGGAAGAGACGTAGGATGCACAGTTATTGGGCCTAAGGGGGAAGCCATGTTTAGTATAAAAATACTAGAATTTATGGTATACAAATAATAAATGACGCTAAATGGAAAACATTGTAGAATGTTTTCTTATGCTGAAAGGATTCAACATTGCATTAAGGACACACCACGCATAGCACCACAACTAGTGGAAGCATACACACCAGTCATGTAGTTTCAGAAGATCGACATCATATATATGTACAGGAAAAGGACCTGAGAGAGGAGTGGGTCCAGATGAAGTACAAGGTTACTAAAGAAGATATCCAGCTAATCATGCAAGATTGGGACCTGGATTGGAAGATCCTTGCAGATGGCACTGAGACAACACAACATGGTAACGAAGAGGCAAAANTATCCACAATCTCTTAGTCACATTTTTGGGTTGAGGACTTTGTTGAATTTTGAGTTTAATAGCATATCAAAAAGGTTTATGTAAATCTCGTCGATACTAACTTAGCGTATCGATGAAATTTAAGTGAACCTCGCCAATACTGTCCTTCATGTATCAATAAAATTTCGACCATTTTCATCGACACCATCGAACTTCCAGCCATTTTTACTGATACTAGTTGTTCCATAACGGTGAACTTCATGTGATTGACTATGACACTATGTTTCCTTTGTCAACGAAGTTCATATGACCAACTCCAATACTATGTTTCCTTTGTCAGCGAAGTTATTCCAAACAAAGTTGATATAGGTTTTCCTTGTCATAATTTCATGCGACCGACACCAGTGAAGACCTCCTCTGTGTTGACAGTATTGGTGTCATTGATGCTGATACACCTAATATCTTCCTCTATTGGAGACTTGCCCCAAAATTCATCTGGAATTTCGCCATGTGACCCATTCTCCTCTCCTTTTCAGATGATGACTCACCTCTCAATATCAGCACAAACAACTCCTCAGTCGTCGATACAGGTTTGTATTGACGAGTTTGTCATTAACCCTCGATTCTGCCCAAAAGCCCAAGAAATCACCTAATTGCGGAAGCTAATGGTATATGCTTTCCCTCATAGCTTATTTAGACTCTGAAGTAGTTAGAATGATATTTTTTTTTTATCAATGGTTTGATGTATTAATAGTAAATATGTTTGTTTAAGATTTGAGCATGTCGCCCCGCAATAAGGCTTCAAGCAAAGCTCCCATGATAGAGGCCTCTACAAGCAGAAGCCACCAAGAAGAATAGGTAGGCATCCTAGGGCCAATTTATGATGATACCAATGGATTTATTGACAAGGGGATTTTAGTTAAATGGGGCGAAGTCTTTTAGAGGTTAAAAACCAAAAATTTTCCCTAGGAAGCAGAAGATGACCCTGATCTCAAAATATTCTGGAACATCATGAAGTCAAAATTACATAGGGTGACAACCCACACAACAATCTTCCCCTGTGCAAATGCAATTTCATGGATAGTGAGACATGTATACCTGGACAATAGACACATCCTCAATGCCAGCGGACACTCAATAGCATCATTCTGAGCATCGGAAATAGCCTCATACTATCACTTGGAGAAAGGGGATTTGTCATTGAATGAAGACCTTATCAAGAAATTTCCGTTAAAGGAAAAAGATCCATGCAAATTCTGGTACAATCCTGGAAAGTAATTCAAAATAATACCCTCAAGTGAATATCCCACTAGCTTGTTGAAGATGCCATACTAGTACGTTGTTGCAATGTTGTGTAGTTTGTACATAGATCATGACACTTCAAAGTTCACGTTATCTATGGTTCCCCTCATATGTTGTTGCATCAATGTTGGGTCACCCTTCAATTAGGATGATATTCTATCAACATCCCTAGAGGACTCTATAAGAGTATCCAAGGAGACCACCCCCGACGAGTTTCCTTGTTTCCACATGTCCTCCTACCTTTTGTACATGGTATGTGTATGCCACCAATATCCTAAGATGGGCTAGGCATGGAAGCCAACCAATCCTCCTATTCAAATCTACTGCAAATGTATTTGGGAGAATAAGTACATAACCAAGTATCACAAAATTTCCGATTACTTCTTGGCTCCCTTGTACCAATTCATTTTCGATTCACCTATGCCCTGCATGATCGACAAGGCCCAAGCAATAGTGTGAATAATAGGAGATTGGTATATTTTGGAGTATGGGACATATATAAGAATATATGGAGCCTTAAAAGATCCTCATTTTCTCCCCATATTTGTCCTTGACAAGCTATTATTGAAAGAGATCATGTATTATACCATAATCCATAGAGTCATAGCATAACTCTATAGAGATAAGAAGGCCAGTTGGCCTCCTTTACCATTATGGTTCAAATCATACTCCTTTGGAGATGTTAAACATGCTCAAGCCGAGGTGGACACATTGTTATCGTTCCACTTCGAAGAAGATAGATTTCGAAGGCATGACCTGAGGAATGTGGTCAAAGAATATTGCATCAAGCACATACATAGATGGGAATACACATCAACCAAGTGGGAAGAACAAGAGATCCACTATTGTGCCCAAACTTATCATGAAGTTACCTTCAGGCGAAAAGGAAAACCACTTGGCGTGATTTCATATGAGGAAAAGGCTTGAGAAGAGGCATAGAAGAAATATGAAGAAGAGGCGGAAGTAGTAGCATTGATATCCATGATTACAACTTCGGCTTCTAAATTAGAGGCAACAATATAAGAAGAGAGGAAAAGAAAATCCACTGCAGAGGTCGAGGCTGAGGTAAACAAAAATCAGAAGGAAGTCAAAGAGTCTGAATAGAGAGGATAAAGAGAATCTCAAGAGGTAGTCCTAGATAAGAAAAGAAGGAAGAAAGAGAAAGTGTAAGTTTTAAACCTATCAAGTAAAGCAATGCATATAAATTATTAAGCATAACATAAATTAATCAATGGCTCATACACATAGTACACAAAGATTTACACCGAAAACCCTTAACCGAGAGAAAACTAGCCTTCCTTGGTGTCGCACCTTTCAACTCTTCATTGTATTAATTTCACCATTCACAATACAATATATACAGTTTTTTTAGGTATTTCGTAGCTACCAAAACCCTAATCCCTTAATCCGAGATTAATTTAGAAAACTGCTAAAAATAGAAAAATCTGCTAAAATAGAAAAAATCGCCCTAAAATAAGTTGGGATCGCCAAACACAGTTGTCGAATCTGACGCGCCCACACACACACATGCAAAGAATATAACACATACCCAAAAAAAAGTACATAAGAAGAAGGAGGACACTTCTGAGAAGAAATGATAGTAAGAGGAAGCTAAAGCCAAAGTGGTAGCAACGACCACAATAGCAACAAAGGCTGCAATGGCCATAGAAATAACAGAAACAGTAGCAGCAGAGAAAAGAGAAACATATGAGGCTGCAACAAAAGCACCTCGAGAGGATCCAAGGAAAAGAGATGAGGATGCACTGAAAAATGATGCTCCCCCATGGACACTGAAATCTCAGATTTTTCAGCAAAATTTCCACTCACTGGTGGTCACCTCCCAGTTGGTGAGCTAGGGTTGGGACTTCTCACACCCTATAAGCCCAACAAGGTGGAAAATATACATCAATTCTAATTTGACAAGGCCATCAATAGGATTGTGCAAGGACAAGCTAGAAAGATCCTAGTTACTGGAGGTAACCCCTTATCAATTTTCATAGAGACTCTAGTGACACAAGATGTCAGAAAAGACTCGCTTTCTATTGCATATGTCATCATTGATTTCATATTGGAAACGAAATAGAACCTTAAGGATCTACTCTGTCAAAACAAAGAGAAGGATGACCGGATTAGGGAGTTGGAGGAATAAGTCAGGAGAGAAAATAAATATAAAGGACCTCAAAGAGTTAAAGGCATGCATTGAGAAGGTCAAGGCAGAGCTCAATGAGTCAACTACAAACATGTACGCACACCTTCAAGTATTCTATCATTTGGAAATGAAAATAATAGCTCAACATAGCTCTATACAATCCAAGAATGTCCAATTCATTGCCATCCACAAAGGCTTGAACGATATGCAATGATGAATTGCTAGGAACCTGGATGCTCCTACTAAGATGCCTCATACTCCATAATGGGAAAGGAAAATCAAGTATGCTTCCCTTGATCACTGCCAACAAGGTGGGGAGAAGGATGAAAAGGAAACATAGAGTTCACTGGCCATCTGTGCACAACTTCACAATGCTACAAATGTTTTGAGGCATAAATGACATCTACCTCCCATCAAAGATCTTGGGAATACTAAGACAAAAGAACAACTCTTTGAAGAAATCCAGTAAAATATGAATGAAAGACAAGAGGATTCTCAGGAAGCTACAAAGGTGAAAATATAGTCAATGGAGGAGCACCTCGTTTGGCCGACCAAGACTCAAACTATGATCCAGGATTTCATGGCTAATATGACAAGGGACATGAAAACCATTTCAAACAACTCAACCTCCCATACAACTTCCATGGAAGAAATATTGTACCGGAGATTTATATCAATCGGAGGACAACATGAACCTTGGAAAACTTACATGAAAGACAAAGACAAGTAAATAAGACAAAATAACAAATACAAATTTTCCTACAACTACCTTATATTTTCTCTTTTTTCCAACCATCATTAGCTTCGTCCTATTCTAACACTTGTCAACAACATTTTAGAAGGGGAAGCTAAAAGGAATTGTAACTATTTCTTGCAGAATCCAAGAAAACCCTACTAGAAGTTACTCAAATTACTTTAAGCAGAGGAAGAGGGCCATTTTGAAGGGGCTCTTCAAGCATTGTATATTCAGAAACTACTTTTAGAATTAATATTGAGAATCCCTCAGGGCCATTTTGTTAGAGAGAATAACTATTGCGGATAGAAGCTTGTTGTAAACTACTTTCAACAAAATCTTATGTTGTTTACATGCTCTGTAAGAATGTTCTTTTGCTTATAGACTGTTCTTATGCAAATATAAATCTTTCTTTTGGTTTAGTTTCCTCTTTCTTATCTTTGTCCTGAGATAATGAGTAGTTTATGTATGTAATTTCATACCTTAGACTTATTTGGTTATGTCGTTTGTATGCATGTGTTGTCTAAACTTGTTGCTTCTTACAACTAGTTGGAAGAAGCCTTTTGCAGGGATTAGTTACATTTCTAGTTGATCATTGGTCACCGTAATTTCTACTAGCTAGGATAGGATAGGCTAGGTTTTATTTCTGTACTTATTTAGTTTTCATCTGCATTTTTTATTTCATCCACAACCATCCAATCACCCCTCAAACCTAGTAATGAAATCCAAGCTAGAATCTAGATGGGTCTCCTAAACCAAACAATGCATAGTCTAATTGGGACCGTGCATTGGGGAGTACCGCTTACTATTGAAGGTAAAAAATTTCGTCTTAACATAATTGGCACTGGAAGGAGGGATTGATTTGTATGGCTTAGCGGTAGTTTTTTACAACCTCATGGTTTTTCCTATGATAACATCCTTGTTTAACAACGAATACCACATATCCATTCCGAGCAAGATATAATCTTTGAAGATTCCAATCTTGCATTTGAAAGTGTTGCTACAAGCGTAGAAACCAATTTCGAATCTTGGTATCCCATTCCTAAGGAGAAGTTTGCTGAAACTCAACGCTTCACATGTTCATATGCTAAGTTACTTGGTCATTTACCCGTAGCTTCAACACTAATTAGGAGGATATATTCCCATGTGAATCGACCCAAGAACAGATCCAACATTCTTATTGAATTCATAGAGGATTTGATTGAAACCATTCTATAGTAAATACCTCTACCCTTGGACCAAATCCCTCCTACACCTCTTGGTCCTTCTCCTCCTGGTTCCGAGCACCACTTTGATGGTGAAGATTCAAGATTTGATTCGGAAAAATATATGGCTCACAACCAGAATGTAGTCCCACTGCATATGTCCCAAGGTGCTTTAAATTTATCCGGTCTTATGCATGAACTGCTTAAATGTCTTGAAAGACTTCTCCCAAAGTTTGACCCGGAAAAAGATTGTTCACTAAAAGATCACATCAAGAACTCCTTTTTAGCCACATGAATCCTTGACGTCCACCACAAAGATGTGGTTTGTAGACTCTTTCCTTACACTTTCGAGAGCAAGGCCTCTACATGGTATTATAACCCACCAGTTGATTCCATAACCAACTGGAAGTATTTTAAAAAGGCCTTCCCTGGAAAGTTTAGGGATGAGAAGACTCCCACAACCTTATTCAAAGAACCGGTGGCCTTAAAGATGGAGAAAAAGGATAAGGTAAAGGATTTTAACAACCCTTTCACTACTATCCTCAATAAGTTCACTACCGAGACTGCTTCTATAGAACCCTTGACTGTAGAATACTATACTTCAACATTACATCCCTCCATAGGCATGTTCGTTAAATGAACTCGTAAAGATACTTTGGACCAAAATTTTAAAGAAGCTAAGGATGTTGAGAAAGAGATGCTTTCTTTAGGCAGGCACACCACAACTGAAGAAACTAAAACAAGCGAGAAGAAACTTTTAATCTTGACCAAACCTCTCGAAAGAGAACCTAAGGATCTAGAAAATGTGATCACACTTACAAAAAACCTCTCTAATGAAGAAGTGGACCTCAAGAAAAACGTTGGTGAAGGGTCTTCCAAGAAGAAACCTTTTATTCCATTCTTTAAGAACAATAATAACCCGCCAAAGCCACCAAAACCCCTAGGCCTTACACTAAATATGGATGATTTTGGCATGGATAATTTTTTTTCATACCACCAAATGAACCATTCTGAGAAAAACTACCCTCAATGGATCAATTCCATGACCTTAGTCATCAAACAACTATTATACCAACAAGAAACCGTCGATGACTAGACCAAGGAAACAAAAAAATAAGAAACCATTGAGGATAAGGATACCGTTGAAGAATCAACCATGTTTTTGTGGGACTGGTGTCTAGATTTAGATAAGCCCAATTTCCCCTTTGATTTGATCTTTGAGTTAGAGCCTCCAACCTCCCCAAATTGTCCAAGCTTTTTTACTAGATCTGCCATGAGGACGTTCATATTGTGAGAAATATCATCAACTTGCTCTTGTAGCCTCATTAATATCTTGTCTTCTAGATCTCAAGGGTTGTTTTGAATAGACTCATCCACCATGGCTAGGGCTCAACAACTTTTTTCATAAGCCAATTGTTAGATCTTGTAATTTTCCACAAATACCCCAAAGAATATTGCTCTGACAACAATATGATATGTAAAATTCCATGGATATTCCACTGGAATAGTTTATCCCAATATATCTTATAATATCATGAAATATTAGACTATGCAAACTAATTTTCCTTAGATCCTGAATTAAGTAATTACTATCTTTGCTTGAATTTATGAAATAATTGAAGTACGAAAATGAAAGAAATGAGAAAAAGAACACATCATACACATACAAGTAAACACCTAGTAAACCCAATATGGGAGAAATCCCATATAGAAGGTGGGGCCTATGCTCTGCTCTCTTTTCTTTAGTTATGGAAATGCATATACAAAGAGCGAGGCATTCACTGTGGAGTTTCCTTTGACATTGTGGCCTACATGTCTGCTACAAAATCTTTTCCTCCACTATTATGCTCTCAAAATACCACTATTATTGCTCTTCTCAACTATGGAACAAATACAATGCTAAAGAAACCCTTTCTCCTCCTAGCGACATGATACTTAACATAGATCGATAGTCATCTAGGGTTAGGGTTTATGCATCCTCAACCTTCAATTAGTGATAAGGTTTAGAATTTATAGAATATTATTGAAATTTCACATGTGGAAATCCCAATATGTGTGAATAATGGGGGTTGACATGGCATCCACTCGTACCATGGTGGTCAATAAGGTAGGTCAAGTTGCAGGAGACATAACTTTCACATACGAGTTCCGATTGAGGTGATTTTCACACCATTGGAAAGGTATCAGTGTGTAGATCAACATTAAGGGTGTGTGCACAAGTTTTAGACATTGTGATCCACAAAAATTCCATTTAATGCCTCAAAATGATTCTAGAAGGTAGAAGGTTTCGAACCCCAATTTCCCAAATTGGGACCTACCAACCAATTCCTCCAAAATTTTCCACTGAGAAATTATCGAGATAAATGACAAATTATATGGTGATCTCTGTCAATAACCAGGATTGGAAGAAGATTAAACTCTGCCTTAAATACCTTCAAATACAAGGTAGGATCTTGCATCCCTATTTCAATCACATAATTTCATCAATATAATGTAATTTCAATGGCTAAAGGTGGAAGCAAATAACAAGCATTTTATTGGTATCATACACAAAGGCAATGATTATGAAATATATCATAAGAATGGGCACTGTATCCCGATTGGTTAGAACTAAAGTAATTTATATGTACACAAAGTTATGCACATGGAAATAAGCATCATGACATAGATGAACATGGTATAAATTAAAATTGTAGGGGATAAGAAATGGGTGTTAACAATGAGAGCTTCTAATGCTATACTAACCATTTCAATCTTTAAAGAAGGAATTACACAGTGGAAATGAAATAATTGAGTTACATGGTAGCCAAAATAGTGGAAGAAACCTTCTCTTGTACAAAGAGAACTTAAGGCTCTCACATAAGTGACATTTCTTTAGACACCAGAAGGACTACATTCTCCCCATGGAGGGGGGCTTAACTCTCGCAATGATGGGGCTTACAGACCACAAACATGATTGCTTGTTTTTCTCCTAAAAGAGCTCCCCAAATCTCTCCTAATGAAAGAGGTTTAAATAGTTTCCCTTGCTCCATAATTCAAGGAGACAAGATCCACAAATTTAAGATCTAATAACCACTCAAGGAAAAAAAATGAGAAAGCATATCAACCACCTTGGAAGACCCTTAACTTCCTCTTTGAGACTAGGAAACCACTTGTGGTAAAGTGAGGAAGAATCCAAACCAACTCACGAGACCCTTAACTTCCTCCTTAAATCTAGGAAACTAATTTCCCCTTAAAATTAGGAAACTAATTTATGAGTTGGATTCTCTTACAAAACTAATTTCCCATTTTAAAAATTAAATGAATAATATGTGAGATTCTCAAACTCACTTCAATCATTAATAATTTTTCCAATTTGCATGAATAATACATGAGTTTCTTACTCACTTAAAGTATTAATAATTTTTACATTTTAAATAAATCATTCATGAGTATTAAGTATTCTTTACCACCTACCATCAATTAGTATTTTAATGATATTCTCCATGGTGTGCAAAGTAATGATTTCTTTGTGTGGAGATCCTCCTGGATCACACCTCTCCACAAAAAATTATTTTGGTCCTCCAAAAGTATAGATGGAAACTATGACTTGAATCTCCGCAATCATCTTCTAGGAAGATTCTTACACTTCACGATGCACTTCCCCACTGCTTGATCTGCATAACAAATTTCTTTGACAGGACACACCTTTCTTCTCCTTCACCTTTGTACCTCGGAACGAGGATGTCAATGCCGAAAATTGCATGAATACAAATATGCAGTTGATTCCTTGATCTGCATAACAAATGTCTTTGAAAGGCCACACCCTTCTTCTCCTTCACCTTTGTACTTCAAAATTAGGATGTCGATGCCAACACTTGCATCAATGCAAATATGGAGCTGAAAATACATGATTACAACTTTTCAAAGCAGTACAATACTTTCCAAGAGTTTATAACACACTCATGGATACGTTTACAATGATTTTCAAGACAAGCCTTAGGAAAAATAATGCTTCTCACTTAATAGTGGCTATAAGACATATTACAATGTTGTCAAAACAAGCCTAGGAAAAACAATTCCTCTCACTTAACAATGTCTACAAGACCCATTACAATGTTTCCAAAATAGGCCTAGGAAAAACAATGCCTCTCACTTAATAGTGGCTACAAGATCCATTACAATGTTGTCAAAAACATGCCTAGGAAAAACAATGCCTCTCACTCAACAGTGGCTACAAGACCCATTACAATGTTGCCAAAACAAGCCTAGGAAAAACGATGCCTCTCACTCAACAATAGCTATAAGACTGATTACAATGTTGCCAACAAGGCTTACAAGGTTTAGGCATAGAAAAAAATGCTTCTCACTCTCATCATCACTTTCAAGAGTGGATAATTACAACCTTTTACATCATTAACATTAATTTCAAGGAAACATTACCATTAAGGCAGATACCCCAAATTTTTATGAGTGGTAAACTCTATGGTTTTTAAACCCCCCATTACAAACATGTGAAACATAATAAATAAATAAAAATCCATCATCATCATACTCGTCTCGCAATTCTGAGACTTTTGGTTGTAAACATGACTACTTTATGTCGAAGTGTCCAAATGGCTTTTTACCGCACCATCTCGATTTGTGTACAAGGCTCAAACAACGAATTTCCTGCAATAATTCAGATCTTGTTGCCTTGCTGCAACACTCAAAGATCACCAAAATCTGCAACATACATTCATCCTCTTGCAATTTTTAAAAATAGGAAAAACCATAAATGCATAAAACTTACATTGGTTTTCATGCCAAGGCGCTCAACTAGATGCTCAAATATTGGCATACACAACTCCAGTGGGTTTGTCTCGTCATTCTGCAACTTTTGACTGTAAACTCGACCTGTTCTGAAAGATGCAACTTCACCTCGAAATTTGTGCCATGCACTAATGAAAAAAGTGGGCTTCTTCCATGAGCCCGACAATCCACTGCTCGAATCCAAATTATGACTGCACTACTGGATTCATGGTGAAAAATCATGCAAAAATGATTGTACTTTCATCAAATTTTGTCACTGTCAGTTCCAAGCCCCTCTTGGGCTCTTTGCCTTGAAATGTGTGCCCACAACTGTCATACAGTCTGCAATAAATGTAGCCATGTCTCGATTTTCATGCCCATACTTAGGCACACACCCATAATCCCCTGCAAATGGAATATTTTGGGGTTAAATGATTTCCCATGGGCAGACTTTACAATGTCCTATACTTGGCGTATTGATAACGACATTGGACTATTTGGCAGGTGGTTGGGGGTTCAATCCCGCCGACCCCCATATTAGTACTTGGTGGTTTGTTTTGTTGCAACTGTTATATACATATTAAAAAAAACCACCAAATTTTTGGTTGGTCGTTGACCGGTTCGACCCCTTTATCCCAATGTGACCGAACCATCATTAAGTTTAACCTGCGTTGGTTATATAATTGATCAAAAAATGGATCTAGAAGCCAAAATGGGTCCAGGAAGGCCTAAAAATCAAAGTGCTTAGAATTGCTTCAAAGAAAACATGTGCGTAGGCCTCGTTGTTATGAACCCAACACAACTTGAATGGGCTCAAACAAACGCCATATGCGAAAGATATTGCTTTATGTTCGTTTTGCCAAACAAGCAAAAATATTGTTGACTGTACAGTTCGTACAGTGCTGACGTGGCAGCTGACCGTACAATCCATACAATCGTATAGTGACGTGGGAGGTGCGTTGATTGTGTAGTTGATGGATGACATGTGGACGAGTTATATTGTGACATGTGGCACTACTGCAAAGGTGACACGTGGCATGTCTATACAACTCAGTTGGCATGGGACGATGTGGCAAGGTAGTGACGTGGTAGTGAGTTGGCATGGTGACGTGGGCAGGTGTTGACATTTGTGAATCATATCTTGACATGTGGCTGTTTGATGGCAAGTGTGATGGTTCCATGTGGCCCAGTCTTGGGCTGCCACATGGCACCCCTCCATTGGTTGGTTTGTTTAGCAAAATTGTTTAGACTCTATGGGAGTCAAACCTGTGACCTCCAGTCCAGGCAAGCACTTTGGCAGGGCCGAGCTACTAGCCCACCCACATTTATTCTTAACCACTATAGTTTAAATATATTACTTAAACTTACCGTTGTGTAATTTGACGAAGTTAAGGGCTGGGGCCTAGCCCCAGCCCCGATGCGTTTCCATACGACCTTTACCATGTGACCTAGATCACTCCCTTATACAATTGGCGCAGATTTATGGGGTTAGCGTCGTTTGGTCGGGCTATCCCACCGACCAGGGTGCATAACCAGGGGATATAACCAATGTCTAACTATTTTAGAGAGCATGGTGGTTTAGCCCACGACCATATGGCCTTGCACACAAAACCCAGGAGCCTATGTTGGGGCCCTAGCACATTAGCACCATAGCAGGGCCACATGGAGGGCGCACATGTGACCAGGAGCCCGAGGATCGGGGTATATGCCCTATTTTTGACCAAAAGTTTTTTTTTAAACCTTATATTATGATTTTAATTGATTTTTGGCCTGATATTAAGAGATTTTGGCCATTATTGGAGGACCTGGAGCCCTTTTTGAGGCCAAATCTTGGGAGGAAGTTGGGACTTTGTTGTCAACTTCAAGCCTATATAAACCAGAGGTTATTGGAAGCCTGAGGAGAGGTTAAGAACAGGAAAATGATAAGGAAAATGACAGTCCAAGCCATTTTTATGCAGGGAAGCTATTGAGGAGAGCAACTTTGTGGGCCATTTCTGGGAGCTTCGTTCATCCGTTTTTAGTGTCGTTAGTTGTGGTGGGTTCTTGAGATCTATAAGAATACAACCATATCAGTTTTTAATCCATTTGGAACTTTTATGATGTACTTTTCAATCTTTGAAGAGAAATAATAAAGCCTCACCCACTAAGACAAAGGCCTGGAGACGTAGGCGAGATTGCTGAACTCCGTTAACAATTTTGTTGTTATGGTTTGTTGTTTCTTTGTGCTTATTTACGGATATATATATATTTTATTATGGATTCTATGTTACATCATTAATTCTTCCTCTTTCATCAAATTCCTAAATGGTTAATTAACTCATGTTTTAAAACTCAACCATAGTCTTTAAAAGATCTTTTTCGGATCAAGTGGTATCAGAGCAGGTTGACAGTTGGTTTTTGAGTTTGCATGATTACTAGGGAAAGGCTGGATCATGGTGAAGGTGAACTTGTTGAAGAGAATCCTAAGATTGGATCGATAAAGAGGACATATCAAAGTGAGAAAATGACATCTAAAGAGGGACTTTCTCAAGATGAGAAGGATTTTCGAAATACTCTCTTTTCCATGGCAAAGATGGTGAAAGTGTTGTATGAAGATTACTTGGAACGAAAGAGATCAATTCAAGGGAAATATTCAAAAAAAGACAAAAACGAAGAAGAATTGAAGGAATTGCCTTCTACACCTAATTCAAAAATCATCTCTGAGGAATGTAGTGGAAGTCATTCATCAATTTCGCATTGTTCCCATCAAGATGGTTCTTTTAGTGCATTTGAAAAACATACAAGAGGTATAGGTTTGAAATTGCTAATCAAGATGGGTTATGAAGGAAAGGGCCTTGGAAATAAGGTCCAAGGTATCTTTAATCCCATAGAGGTTGTGGAAAGACCTCAGTATTTAGGATTGGGATATGGTGAAGAGGAGATTGGAGAATGCTCTAGAACATGGGAAGCAAGTGATGCTTCAAATGACCAACCTAAGTCATTGTGGGAACAATTCATGAAAGGTGATGGTGTATCATTCCATGATGATGATAATGAATGCAATTCATCTCCAAATAAAAGTGAAGATAAGCAAGAAAGGTATAATGGTCATGGTTGTTCCAAATCTTTTTTTTATTATAAAAAGCATAATCATGTAATCCAAAACTTGTGCAATATGTATCCTTGTACATTTTTTCATTCACCCAAGAATTGTGTGGCCAAGTGTTGGAAGAGACAATATTTGTACAACAAATTTATGTCGACCGGGAAGGAGACATGACATAAAGACTTAACTCCACAACGGAAGAAAGAGAAGGGCAAGCAAGTTTGGATGTCGAAAAACCATTGCACTTGTTGCAACAAGGGTGGACATCAAAAGGCTAAATGTTGGAAAATTAATTTGGAGCTTCGTCCAAAGAAGGACAAAAATATTGCGCATGTACTCACAAAGGAAGAGACAATACCAGCAAAGCAAGAGAAACAACATGAAAGAAAGAAACCATTCACTTGGTTTTTCCAAAAGTGGATGTCACATCTTCATTGTATTTTGCTTCCATTAATGTAATCACACATGTTGTAATGATGACCTGTTATAACATAATTTTGTACAACATAGTGTTTTATTTTATCCTTATGAGCATGTAATCAGTAAGGTCAATGTTTTAACCTTTTGGAGGACCAAAAGGTCTTAGTGGGGAGGATTGATCCAAAAATGGATACAGGAGCCAAAATGGGCCCAGGAAGGCCTAAAACTCAAAGTGCTCATAATCGCTTCAAAATAGACGTGTGCGTAGGCCTAGTCATTACGAACCCAACACAACTTGAACAGGCTCAAACAAACATCGTAAGAGAAATATATCACAATCTGTTCATTTTGCCAAACATGCAAAAATATTGCTGACTATAAAGTCCGTACAATGCTGGCGTGGAAGCTGACTGTACAATTCGTACAATCATACAGTGATGTGGTAGGTGCGTTGACTGGGCAGTTGATGGTTAACAAGTGGATGAGTTATATTGTGACATGTGGCACCACTGCAAGGGTGACATGTGGCACGCTTGTACAAATGAGTTGGCATGGGACGATGTGGCAAGGTAGTTACATGGCAGTGAGCTGGCATGGTGATGTGGGCAGGTGTTGACGTGTGTGAATCATATCTTGACACGTGGTTGTTTGACGGAAAGCGTGATGGTGCCACGTGGCCCAGTCTTGGGCTACCACGTGAAACCCCTCCATTGGTTGGTTTGTTTAGCAAAATTGTTTGGACTCTACGGGAGTCGTACCCGTGACCTTCAGTCTGGGTGAGTGCTTTGGCAGGGTCGGGCTAGCAGCCCACCCACATTGATTCTTAACCACTATAGTTTAAATATATTATTTAAACTTACCATTATGTAAATTCGGCGGAGTTAAGGGCTGGGGCCTAGCCCCAACCCCGACGCGTTTCCATACGACCTTTACCATGTGACCCAGATCACTCCCTTATATGGTTGGCGCAGATTTATGGGGTTAACGTCATTCGATCGGGCTAGCTCACCAACCAGGGCACGTAACCAGGGGCTATGACCAGGTTCTAACTATTTCAGAGAGTGTGGTGGTTTAGCCCGTGACCATATGACCATGCACACAAAAACCAAGAGCCTATGTTGGGGGGCCACCGTGTTAGCACCAGACCAGGGCCACATGGAGGGCGCACATATGACCAAGAGCCCAGGGATCGGGGGTTGTGCCCTATTTTTGACCAAAAGTGTTTTTTTAAACCTTATATTATGATTTTAATTGATTTTTGGCTTGCTATTGAGAGATTTTGGCCATTATTGGAGGATCTGGAGCCCTTTTTTAGGCCAAATATTGGGGGGAAGTTGGGAGTTTGTTGCCAAATTCAAGCCGATATAAACCATAGGTTCTTGGAAACCTGAGGAGCGGTTCAGAATAGGAAATTGCTGAGGAAATTGACAGTCCAAGCCATTTTTATGCAGGGAATCTATTGAGGAGAGCAACTTTGCGGGCCATTTCTGGGAGCTTCGTTCATCCGTTTTCAGTGTCGTCAGTTGTGATGGGTTCTTGAGATCTAGAAGAACACATCCAGATTAGTTTGTAATCCATTTTTCACTATTATGATGTAATTTTGAATCTTTGAATAGAAATAATAAAGCCTCACCCACTGAGACAAAGGCCCGGAGACGTAGGCGAGATTGCCGAACTCTGTTAACAACTTTGTTGTTATGGTTTGTTGTTATGGTTTGTTGTTTCTTTGTGCTTATTTCTAGATCTGTATATTTTATTATGGCTGCTATGTTACATAATTAATTCTTCCTCTTTCATCAAATTCCTAAATGGTTAATTAACTCATGTTTTAAAACTCAACCATAGTCTTTAAAAGATCTTTTTCAGATCAAGTGGTATCAGAGCAGGTTGACGGTTGGTTTTTGAGTTTGCATGATTACCAGGGAAAGGYTGAATCGTGGTGAAGGTGACCTTGTTGAAGATAATACTGAGATTGGATCGAGAAAGTGGACATCTCAAAGTGAGAAAATGGCATCTAAAGAGGGACTTGCTCAAGATGAGAAGGATTTTTGAAATAGTCTCTTTGCCAGGGCAGAGATGGTGAAAGTGTTGTATAAAGATTACTTGGAATGAAAGAGATCGGTTAAAGGGAAATATTCAAAAAATGACAAAAATGAAGACGAATTGAAGGATTTGTCTTCTACAGCTGATTCAAAAATCATTTCAGAGGTATGCAGTGGAAGTCATTCATCAATTTCACATTGTTCCTATCAAGATGGTTCTTTTGGTACATTTGAAAAACATACAAGAGGTATAGGTTTGAAATTGCTAACCAAGATGGGTTATGAAGGAAAGAGCCTTGGAAATAAGGTCCAAGGTATCGTTAATCCCATAGAGGTTGTGGAAAGACCTCATTATTTAGGATTGGGATATGGTGAAGAGGAGATTGGAGAATGCTCCAAAACATTGGAAGCAAGTAATGCTTCAAATCACCAGCTCAAGTCATTGCAGGAACAATTCATGAAAGGTGATGGTGTATCACTCCATGATGGTGATAGTGGATGCAAGTCATCTCCAAACAAAATTGAAGATAAGGAAGAAAGGTATAATGGTCATGGTTGTTCCAAATATTTTTTTGATTATAAACAACATAATCATGTAATCCAAAACTTATGGAATATGTATCCTTGTACGTTTTGTCATTCACCCAAGCATTGTGTGGCCAAGTGTTGGAAGAGACAATATTTGTACAGGAAATTTATGTCGACTAGGAAGGAGACATGACATAAAGACTCAACTCTACTATGGAAGAAAGAGAAGGGAAAATAAGTTTGGATGTCGAAAAACCACTGCACTTATTGCAACAAGGGTGGACATCAAAAGGCTAAATGTTGGAAGCTAATCCGAAGCTTCATCCAAAGAAGGATAAAAATATTGTGCATGTACTCACAAAGGAAGAGGCAATACCAGTGAAGCAAGAGGAACAACATGAAGGAAAGAAACCATTCACTTGGTTTTGCCAGAAGTGGATGTCACATCTTCATTGTATTTTGCTTCCATTAATGTAATCACACATGTTGTAATGATGACCTATTATAACATAATTTTTTACAACATGGTGTTTTGTTATATCCTTATGAGTATGTAATCAGTAAGGTCAATTTTGTAACCTTTTGGAGGACCAAAAGGTCTTAGTGGGGAGGATTGATCCAAAAATGGATCCAAGAGCCAAAATGGGTCCAAGAAGGCCTAAAAATCAAAGTGCTAAGAATCGCTTCAAAATGTACATGTGTGTAGGCCTCGTTGTTATGAACCCAACACAACTTGAACAGGCTCAAACAGACGTGTGTGTAGGCCTCGTCGTTATGAACCCAACACAACTTGAACGAGCTCAAATGGACGTTGTATGCGAAAGATATCGTGTTCTGTTCGTTTTTCCAAATAGGCAAAATCTTTGTTGACTATACAGTTCGTATAGTGATGATGTGGTAGATGACCGTACAGGTCGTACGGTCATACAGTGACGTGGCAAATGCATTGGATGCTGACTAGGTAGTTGATGGTTGACAGGTGGATGAGTTATATTGTGACACATGGCACCACTACAAGGGTGACATGTGGCACATCCATATAGCTGACGTGGCAAGGTCTATACAGTCGTACGACACATGGCAACTAACTGGACTGGTAGACTGACATGGGCAGGTGCAGATGTGGTCAAATCATTATTGGACATGTGGCATCTTTTGGGTGAATGTAATGGTGCCATGTGGCACCCCTTCATTGGTTGTTGGCTATGGAAAAATGTATGGACTCCACGGGAGTCGAACCCGTGACCTCTGGTTCGAGCGGAATGGCTTAGGCAGGGCTGGGCTACCAGCCTGCCCACGGTGCTACTTGATAACTATGAGCTAAAAGTTTTATTTGAATTGCAATCAACGTATTTTCGAGCGGAGAAAAGGGCTGGGGCCTAGCCCCAGCCACCGACGCAACACCATACGACCCTTTAACATATGACCCTACTCTATATACTTGGCACGGATGTATGGAGTTTAGCCCGACACGTTGCATAGAACCATATCATATGCCCACACAGTTTATGGTTTGGTGCAGAATTGTGGGGTTAGCGCCTAGTCGACCGGCATAGCCTATCAACCAAGGCGTGTAACCAAAGGCTTACGACCAGGGGGCTAAACTGTTATAGGCATGTGGAGGTTTAAAACTAGGCCATATGGCCATGCCAACGACCAAGGGTCGGGAGATAAGGGATAAATATCGGTGCTCCAGCTAGCCCAGGGCGTGCATGTGACCAGGAGCCCGAGGAACGAGGGTTGCACCCTATTTTGGCCCAAAAGTGGGTTTTTCAACCACATATTATGATTTTATTTGATTTTTTAGCCAGTTTTGAGAGATTTTGGCCATTATTGAAGGATCTGCGGCCCTTTTTGAGGCCAGATCTTGGGGGGAAGTTGGCAGTTTGTTGCCAAATTCAAGCCTATATAAACCTGAGGTTCTTGGTAGCCTGAGGGAGGTTCAGAATAGGGAAATGTTGAAGAATTGTAAAGCAAAAGCCATTTTTATGCAGGGAAGCCAATGAGGAGAGCATCTTTGCGGGCCATTTATGGGAGCTTTGTTCATCCATTTTTAGTGCCATCAGTTGTGATGGGTTCTTGAGATATAGAAGAACACAGCCAGAATAGTTTGTAATCCATTTGGCACTTTTATGATGTATTTTTTAATCTTTGAAGAGAAATAAGAAAGTTTCACCCACTGAGACAAAGGCTCGAAGACGTAGGCAAGATTCTCGAACTTCGTTATCAACTTTTGTTGTTATGGTTTGTTGTTGCTTTGTGATTATTTCCATATCTGTATATATTATAATGGTTTCTATGTTTCATCATTAATTCTTCCTCTTTCATCAATTTCCTAAATGGTTAATGAACTCATGTTTTAAAACTCAACCATAGTCTTTAAAATATCATTTTCGGATCATACAATGTGGTGCAGACTACGACTTTGTCCATATGAGAGGTGTTTTCTACCACTTCTTCTTGGTAGTTGCCTTTTCTTTCCCCTTGGAATTTAGCCACTTTGGACGCAATTCAGAATGAAGTTTACAACACTTCCCTTCTGTGTTCACATCCACATCGCAATGTTTGCAATGCCTATTATGATCCCTCTGTTTCTTGGTTGTGGCTCCCATTTTCTTGTCTCTTTTTTTGTTGGTTTATTTTTGTCCCCATGTGTTTTTTTCCTTTCTTGTAGTCCAACTCAATGTAGAGAGCCTTCTTGCTTGCCTCATCTATGCTTCTCACACCATGAAGCTACAATTGTCTTTGGATATGGCTGAAAATTCCTCCAATGTACTTCATCACCACTTTTGGCTCTTCCATAGAGATACCAAATTGGATGGCTTGCCTCCTGAACTCATAAGTGTACTCTTGCAATCCATGTGCTTGTTCTTGCCAAAGGTACTGCCATTTCATCAGTTTCTCCTCTTCATAACCTATGGGATATAATTGTGACTTCAATAATGCCTTGAAGTCCTCACATTTCATCACCATGGGCTTCTTTCATATCCTTAGGGAATCCACATAACTCTCCCACCATAGCAGAGCATGTCCAGTCATCTTCAAGCGTGCAAAGGAGATCTGCTACATTTCTTGGATTTGATAAAGACCAAATTAAACTTCCAATTGTTTCAATTAACTAAACAAGGCTTCAACATTAGTGTGTCCATCAAACATGGGTGTTTCAAACTTTGCTTCAACTTTGAAAGGAATATTGGAGGATGAAGAAAAAAAATTCATTACTTGAGTTTCCAATTGTCTCACCTTTGGAACCTTCCAGACTAGCCTTGTGTTCTCCATGCTCAATCTATGTTGAGTGTGCTTCCTTACCCTTCATTACCAGCAACTGTGTCACCAAAGTTTTGAATGTAGCAATACTTTGTTCCACACCCGCCAATTTGACCTTCGGATCTTCCTTGTTGTCTTCTTCATGATGATTCCACATCATTGATGGTCATATGCTTCTCTATAAGCCTGGAAACAATGATTGTCCACTGTTTTGGTACCGACTGCGAGTGTTTACCATGAAGGTGTTCTCCATCTTCGAAACCTACTCTGATGCCATCTTATCTGTAAACGTTAGGCCTATGGCATGTCCATTTTGTTAACACAGATCTCTTGCGGAAATAAATTCAATGTTTTTTCCAAGAATGAGTTTCAAGTTGAAATCAAGGGTGGATGGAATTCCTTTCCCACTTTATAAGTATATCACTCAGTCTAGATGAAAACCCCTACTCTTTTAAAATGTTCAGTCACAACCTTCATGCAAGAATTCATTTGTATGCATAGGCATGTTCCATCAATAATAACTCTACGGTGATGGATGTATACCCTGTTTGATAATGAAAACCATATCCAACTCTATACCTATTACAATTCTTCCCACTCACATATAGTTACAGATCGCAGTGAAACACACATTCTAGAAATGTATGGTTGCACTGTACTTTGGTAATTTAGACTACAATAGACCCAAAGATATGGTTGTAGGAAGCTAGCTTCAATTGCACAATATGTAAACGAAACACCATTGAATTATCCCATATGAGAACATCGGAATATGTGTGTGTGTGTGTGTGTGTGTGTGTGTGTGTGTGTGTGTGAGAGAGAGAGAGAGAGAGAGAGATTTATTGTAGGTAATGCACAGTGTTGAATGTGGCTTTACACATCATCCAACAAAGTATGGTCGTTAGTATATTTTCCAAGGTTTAATGGAGGATGCAAGGCACAATTATGGTTGTAGCATGTGGGTCAAATAAAAAAACTCAAACCTTTCCAACAATTAATTCATACTTCCTTCGACCAAAACCAAAATGGAGTGGAATACCATCACATATCTATTATTGGTTGAATGTTATAGATATAGATATATCTTCTCTGCCAAGGAAAACATTGTGTATACAAGGTAAAAATCGATTGCTATGAATAGTACTTTGCCCAACGCATGTTTTTTAAAATACATAGGTAAATAAAACAATGTGTTTCATATGTGGGTGAATGATACAGGATGAAAAAGAAATGCCTCAACAGAGTGTGTCCAGATTCATGCCTAATACATATAAAGCACAAAGTGTTCACAACACAAAACCCACACCAGCCACGAAATCAAGATATTGATAGACATAACTTAGCATTTAATGGGGATCTTTATTATACATAAGAGAAAATTATAGAGGGTGATCTATACACAAAGTTTATGTATTGCTACTCACTGAAAATACAAAGTTGCAGACATCCATGGCTCATATACACCTTCGCTTAGTGTGGATAGGACCCTTGGCTCCTTTGTCCACCAAAATTCGAGCATGTTGCACTCCTTGAGCTTATGTTTTTTCTATTTTACTCCCTCAAGTTATCTTTCATATCCCTCTATATTTTTTTCTTTACTATAGCCCTCATTGTTTTAATGGGATGCATTTGGAAGGCCAACTATCACAACTATTTGTTTCACCTTCCCATTGTGGCATAAGACAAAGATAAAATGAAATAAAACAAAAACATGTTTATGTACAAAATTTACAATCATTTGTTAAGATCCAATTCAGATAAGTATTACATAAACACACAACTCTATAAATTCACCTCCCCCCACCCAAAAAAAGCATCAGAGAGCCAATCAAAATGTGGACTTAACTATTCTAACCTCCTCTTCCTAAGAGTTTTGTTGGATTTTAGTGAGAACACCGGGAAAACTATAATGAGACCTTCCCAACTATAAATTGGACCTTTCAAACCATAGGGATAACTTTTTTAAATGGATGATGTGAATTTTTTAAATTATTAAGAAAATAATGACATAGAATAAGCATTCAATGTAACATTATTTTTTTAAATAAATTTATTACAATATGTTAAAATTTATGTGTAGGTTTTTACAACTAATTATAATGATAGATGAACTTTATGAATATATTGTGTATTATATTTTGAAATGTCCAATGTTTTGGGTGGACACTTCACCCATCATTAAGGATAAATAAAGTTGAAATAATAAAAAATAGTGTTGGGTTCGAGATTTATAAAGTAAAAAACAATGACTATTTTGAATTATGTTTGAAACACCATGGATTTGCTTTGAAAAATGATAAAATAACACTCGAGAAATAATAAAAACTATAAAATAACACTTAGGAAATAATAAAAGGTAAAAATGGAAAAAGGATGTCCACAATAAAAAAGGAGTTATATTGGGATATAATCATGTTTTTAAAACCATGGGTATAACCCAAGAGTATATCCAATAGCCTGTAAGCCATATATACTAATAAAATGTGACTTAGAAAGAGTCGAGGCATCCCACCTAAGAGCATCTACTGTTCTATCCTTATCACAATGGGCCAACATGTAAAAACTCTACCCCCCTCTAGTTTTGAACCTATAACCTCCAATTAGGAAACACATGTTCTTAACCATTAGGCCCACTCAAGCTGCACAAATTGGGAGAGAAGCATTAGCAGTCAAGGATAGAAGTCAAATAAAAACAAAACCAAGAAATCAAAAGAGAGAGAAAAAAGGGCTTAGTGACCAAGATGATGAATAGTAGGCTTCCAAGATTGGCTAAGTTTGTAGCCATCTTCCCAATTAAAATTATTATGATGTTTTTCAATTTCTTGTGCTTCTCGAATGATATACGAGGAGTGATAAGGTGTTGAAGCAATAACCTTGGTTTAGAATTGTAGTTGTGTTATGTGATAGCCTACTTAAAAATGTGGTCATGGAAAGTATTAGATATATGTTCTTTGAGCCGATCTTTGAAGGATATGTCAGTTTGTCCTATGTATGATTTGCTATAAGAGTAGACAATTTTATACACTTGTTGGCCAATTTTCCATAAAAATATTGGTGACCACTGGGGATGAGGAAAATCCCATGGTTTTACCTTATATTTGTTGATGTTTGGACAACATTGAGAAGACTTTATTCTAGATTAATAATTAATAATATAATTATTAATTATTAAATAATATATATAACAAGTAATAATAGTAATAAATAGTTATCGATTATCGAAGGGACGCATCCTTTCATGGATGGTCACCACCATATGTTCTCTATATATGGAACACTCATCATTGTAATAATATATCGAATATACATATCATCTCATATGAAAACTCAGCATGGTATCAGAGCGGGACTGGGCTTGACTCCCTCAAGGGAGGGCCCAAGAATATAAGAGATAAATTGCATTTTGTGAAGAGTTTTGGAATGTTACTTGGTTTTAACTACGTAATTAAATCAGTGGGACAAGGATAAGTCGATACAATATGATTCTTGGATTCCTGGCATCGGTTTTCCACCAAGAATAAGTCTCATTACTGATGTGACTTTACGCCCAGCTCGATAATCCTCGATCCCAAGGTCGGTTTCCTAATGAATGACACAGTGTTATTTTACTTGATTGAGCAACTAGAAACATAGATCATAAAAAGAGATGTAAAGGTCGAAAGTGTGATGCTCGACATGATATTTAACATGTGGCTTGGTGGATTCATCCTCACTGTTGGATCAAGCATATTGTTAACCAAGGTTTTGAATTCCTTGAAGATGCACCTGAGTGTATTTTCAGTTGTCAACTATATTTCTCTAAGATCCATTGCAATGGATAAGGTTGGGAGACTTCCGACCAATGTTGTAATTAATACAGGAGAAGAAGTTGGAAAAATGAAAAAGAGATGATCAAGACATAGAAGATCATGAGCCTTGTGTTTCCGGCTGTGGAATGCAACCTGTGACTCAGCATGTACCAGTCATCTGATAATGACATTGATTATCCTTTGATGTTCTTGGAAAGGAAGGATACCGATAAGTCTGTTGTTACAGAGTGTTAACACTGATATTTGCATCATCAAATTTTGGCCAAAATAGCATATGTGGCAAGGCACTATGGAAGTTATGGAATTTTTGCAGCATAATGGTTTTTATACACAGGTATTACAGGATTTATCTTCATCAATGACAAATGTTAAGACCATTATACAAACTATACCAGTTGGAACAAGGTTCAAAGGTGAAAACACTCAGAACAGAGAGTTCACAGTGAAATACAATTCGTTGGGAAATTTCTTGTAACAGAGATTTTGAAGCAAATTTATACGCTGCGAACTCTCATTTTCATCATATATTGAAATATATGAACTAAGTTTTTCTGAAATTGTTTGTGGAGGAGAAACATAATGTATTTTACTTGATGACCAAATATTATCCAGGCCAAGTTCGTCGTTTGGGAGAAAAGTCAAAATAAGAATCTACAGGAAAGTTTGTAGTGCATCCTACATATACGCTACGAACTCTAACAATTTGATAAATCTGAATTATGGGAGGGTTGCCATATGTTTGAAAGGGTTTGAATGGTTTCATAGGAGGTATTTGGACATGAGGGACATGTGTTATATCACCAGATCAAGCAGGATGACCTGTTTCAAAAGGCATTTATCACAATAGACAAGATCCAAAAAAATAGGAGCTAGGTGGATTTTATGTTTCACCTTGTTGTAACAACTCCTAGAGAAAAGGGAATCCAATGAAACCGCTCGGGATTCAACCTCTTTAAAGTAGGAAGGAATGATACACTATATATAGGAGTTGTTTTTTTTATGAAAGGGTTCAGTCCATGATCCAAGAGAGGCTCATGAGAGTTTGAAAGGCAATTTACCTATGTGTGTTTATGGGGAAGGTTGAGGGCCTGTGATGTAACATTTTCTACCATTAAAGATTCATGAGAGTTGTTTATCAGATTGTCTTCTTTGTTTTCCATTTATTTTTCATCATTTTTCTTGAATATAATGCATATTTTGAAGATAAAAGGTTGCCTATGATTAATGGATTCCTAAACAATAGAGGATCTGTTGTAACTTGTTTATTAATCTTTGCTTTGTTCAAGCTTTGTTTTATCTGTTTTGTAGAAAGGATCTTTGTATGATGGATGTTTTGAATTTTGTTATATTCTCTATCCTTCTACCCATAATTATATAAACCTTTATATGGTATACATTTTGATTTCCTTTGATGTGTAGGATGTTTATGACTCCATGCCCAATGGTATCCTACTGATCTGCAGTTTGTTGCCCTTTCTTTTCTCATAGAGTCTTGATGGTCTACCTGAACACAAACCTGATTTAATCTTTCAACTTCCCAGCATTCAAATGGGTATCGAGCTTGTTCTTAAAGCAGTCTAAGAACAACTCCTAGTGCTAACATTTTTGGTGTTTTTGTCGGACAGCGAAGAACAAAGTAATATTCCTTGGGAGAACGATATAGAATAGATCCATCTCTTGATGGTAGACAGGAGCAGGACACTAGATTGACTACAATTTTCTACCTAGTGACTCCATCTTTATTACAGATAAATCTATTGGCGACTTCACTGGTTTGAAATGGATGTTATTCTTGCTCAAAGATATGCATTTTGTGATTTCTCAAATATATATGGTTTTCCAAATCCCGTGCCTGATAGAAGTGAATGGGAAGGATGCCTTCCCAGGTTTAGAGGAGAATATTGGGAAGTTCCAGCTGAGTATTTATTAGATTTTCATGAGTGCACGCTTAAATTGAAAGTTATAAATGAAGATGTATTGATCAATTTGTTTATATACTCCTTGGAGGGAAAAGCTCGTGACTGGTGTAGATCTCTTCTGGTTGCCAGTGTAAATTCTTTGAAATGTTTTCATTTTTCTTTTCATTCATTTTGTAAAGAGAAATTTCCAGATGACTTCCTTTATCCAGAATGTTGCCATGAATAACATAGTTAACAACTTAACGAGAACTCTCCAGAGTTCTTGTTTTTGGGGGGGNAAAGCTCGTGACTGGTGTAGATCTCTTCTGGTTGCCAGTGTAAATTCTTTGAAATGTTTTCATTTTTCTTTTCATTCATTTTGTAAAGAGAAATTTCCAGATGACTTCCTTTATCCAGAATGTTGCCATGAATAACATAGTTACCAACTTAACGAGAACTCTCCAGAGTTCTCGTTTTTGGGGG
>SNQJ01S0072546.1:4418-30353 GCA_010110895.2 Picea sitchensis
AAGTAGATCTCACTTTATGGGAAAGAAATATATCACTGTATCATATTAATTGAAAGAGAAACTTACAACTAGAGCCTTGATGTCGTAAGGTCCCTTCCTACTTTCCTTCGTTCCCCACACACTTCTTGCTCCAAGGATTCTGAAACCATAGATCTGATAGCTACTCACAATCTATATTGACAAAGAAAATCTCAAAGCCACTCTAATCAAGCTAATAATTCCAAGCCAAAGAACCCACAAGCTAACCCAAGCCAAGGAAAGCTAACTTTCTCCATGAGAACTCCTCTCCTTTTATAAGCTGAAGAAGATAAGGTGAGGAGGTTAGGATGATCCCACTAAATCATGAAAGTGAGTAAGATCCAAACCATTCAAATGCCACCTCACCAAAGAAGCTTCTCCTTCTAGAAGATTCGAGAAATCGCTCATTTTTCCCACGTGCTGGCATTCTCGCACCCTAGCTATAGTGAAACCCGCGAACTATTCGCACCCTGGCTATAGTGCAACCTGCGAGAATTGGTCATTCTTGCACTCTGCCTATATAGCAACCTGCGAACATTCCTTTTTATAAGGTTTTTACATAGGAAAATGCAATTTCTTTTCTCAGGAAAAGTTCTTCTCCCTTCTCTCTTTAGGAACTCAGGCCACTGACCCCTCTGAAGGCAACAGATAGGTTTACATCATTAACGATCATAGGGATGACGAAAATAATGTGTAAAAATAGGCCAAACAAACATGACATCCTTTCACTCTTCGCGGCTCAACACTACTAGAGTGTCGAGTCTTTTGACTCTACAAACCCCAACACAGCGAAGCACCGAACCCCAAAAGGGTTAGCGAGTATAAGATTCATGTTTGGGTCTTGTCCTCGTGACCACATTTTGTGACCCCGCACTTAAATCGGCAAGGACTTTACTGGCCCTTCGTGATTCGGGAAATCAAGATGCATGACCTCTTCCTTTCCCATTCAAATCCCCGAAATCCATGAAGTCTCCCAAGTTTCCCTCCAAAGGATATCAATGGTTGTAAGCCTCCCTGATCCAATGGTTTGGATCCTTTTTGGATTTCGGTGCCCAGGGGTTCGAGATGCAATGATCCCAAAAACCCATGCGATGAAAATATCTGAATTCTGGTATGGGTATCCATGAAGGAGATCAATGGCCCTTGATAGTGTGGATCCAGCGGTCCATAGGATTTCAGAACTTTCCCTGAGATTTGACCGCTCACCACGCATCTCTCTTGATGGAAAGTCCATATTCCTTCGGGACTTCTCTTTGAAACTTCTCGCAACTCTCCACTTCATGAGTTGTAGCATCAAATCTTGGCACCTCTCCTTCACGAACCCCTAAGAAGCGATATTTATTATCCTTCTTTTGTTATCGCTACTTGGGACTTCGCAAGTCTAAGGGTTGAGCTCTCAGGCTCTTATCCCGCGAATCCATAATATGCAAAATGGACATATCTCCACCACCTATCCTCTTTGATTAATGACCCATATCACATCGTGATCTCGCGACTCAGGACTTCGTGACTCCAAGAGTCGGGTCTTCCACCTTCAAACTTATGAATCCCCGATAAGAAAAATGGATAGATCTCCGCCACCTATCCTCTTTGATTAATGACCCAGATCACATCACGATCTCGTGACTCGGGACTTCGTGACTCCAAGAGTCGGGTCTTCCACCTTCAAACTTATGAATCCCCAATAAGCGAAATGGACAGATCTCCGCCACCCGTCCTCCAACATGGACGGTCCCGATGTCTTCGGGACCTTTTAGATGTAGTTGAGTTCACTCTTATGCCTAAGTAAAGGATTATATCGATGGATTATAGGGATCTGATGGGTCCCTAGGATCTACGGTCCAGGATCCTCTCACGACTTCACCATTTGCAAGGTCAAGAGACTTCCTCTTCTGACTCTCGATGTCTGAATCCCCGATAGGGAGGATCTCGTGACACGTGTCCCCCTGCAGACGGGCAACTCAGCTCTATTTCACCTTGTCACGATTTCTGAGGTCGAGTACTCGGACTCTCATCCTCTGGATCCCCGAGCTCCCAAACACCATTATCCCGATACAATCTCCTTCTTGGAACTCTCTCTCTACTACTCTTCACATGAGGTTTAAACCTCATGTAATTCTCGACAGATCCAATGGATGTCGGCTGTTTAGACCAAGATCTGACGGCTCAGACTTGTCTCTCCACTGCGTCGTTCCTAAGCTACCTGGACACAAATTCACAGTCTAGATTCTTTCACGAACCTTGGGAATCTACGGTCCCGATTTCTTCGCTACTCGTGAAAATAAAGGAAAAAGGGTTAAGGCATTTACCACCCTTGTTTATTCCTTTGATCTAACAGTTGTGAATGACTGCAAATCTCTTGACAGGATTTCATCCGGTGATCTATACTTGTTCTTCAAATCCTCAAGGGATTTTGTGACTTCTACGCCTCTACAGAGTCTTTGCACACAAAGTGGTACCTCTTCTGAGCTTCTCAAAATAAAAGGTGTCTCTATGGGGAGATTTATCCAGGGTATCACCCAAGATGGATAAGGGTATATGTTTCCTGAGAAACGACTTGAATTCTAAATTGATTCAATGTGCGTATATACACATAAATCTATTTATAGACATAATCCATACGTGCCCCTTCCATTATAAGCATGCAACCACCATTTCAGAATCAAAACACTACACAGGCAGTCTTATACTCAGACCGTTTATAAAACTACACAAACTATGAGCATATATGTCAGCATATGAATTTCAAGGTGCAAGATGTAAAACACTTATCAGAAATAACACCAGAAATGAGTGCAACTACTGAGAGGGGTGCTCGTTTCCACCCAACCGTAGGCTCAGCGAATCCCAACGGATTTTCCACTAGCCACCCCCGAGCTGAGACCATGATGTTGTGAGGCTGTGTCTCAGTTTTCCAGTGACCGAGAACGAGGGTTACTCTCCCCCTTCTATGCTATCACTCCCTCTGCATATCTCCAGAGTTCTCTTTTTCTTCCCTCATGTCCCCCTTCTCCTTCCTTCCTCACACATTTTCCCCTTGCGAGGTTGCGTGTGGCGCGATCCCCCTCACGGTGGTCAGGTGTCAAGACAGTCCACGGATGGGTGGTTTACCCCCATCCCCTCATTACGCATTAGGATCCATCTACCTACTAACTTGCGAGTAATTAATTTTGGGCCAGTGAGTTGCTCTTGGTTCTTCGGGCCAGTGAAGACCAAATACGGTATTGGTTTTCGGTGGAAGTTAACGCCACCATTCTAGGTGCCTTCCACCACCTTTATCTAGCCATCATGGTCTCTTTTTTAGAATATCCCTTCTCAGTAGTCCTGCAATATATATTCATAATATTATTTACATTCATCGACCTTTTTCATAAGGTCCATTCACATCATACATTCACATTTCTGAATTCGCCATAGTTCTTGGCCAGTATAGTTATTTTTAAATCTGGGGGAAACAGGGTGTTACAGTATGCCACTGGATGACTGGAGCTGAGCACAAGTGATGATTTAGATCATTGAATTCTCATTGTTGTTCCTTCCTCATGAAATTTTCCCTGCCACCTCCCTTGGTCACCTGTTCGAGGGGCCATGCAATATAGGAGAATCCCAAAATGAACCGTCGGTAGAATTTGTGTAGTCCCAAGAAGCTTCGAAGCTCAGGTAGTGTGGTCAAGGCTGGCTAGTCATGGATGACTTGGATCTTAGTTGGATCAACATGTATCCCATTCTCATCAGCAATGTAGCCCAATTATTGGACCCTGTTCATGCCAAAAATCATTTTTCTAGGTTGGCATATAGCTTGTGTTGCTGCAGAGTGCTTAGAACCTATTGACTATGTCGCATGTGCTCCTCCCAAGTTCTATTGAAGATGATGATGTCATCCAAATATACCACCACAAAAGAGTTAGTGAAGGGTCTCAATACATCATCCATCAACCTCATGAAAGTGGTTGGTGCATTTTTTAAGCCAAAGGGCATGACCTGCCATTCAAAGATACCTTCTTTAGATTTGAAGGTTGTCTTCCATACATCGGTTGGTTCATTGGGAACCTAGTGGTAGCCAGACTTGACGTCAATCTTGCTGAAGGACTTTTTCCCCTTGAGTTGGTCAAGAAGGTCATCAATCCTTAGAATTGAGTACTGATTCTTGACTGTGATTTTCTTTAAGGATCTGTAATCAATGCAAAGTCGCCAAGTCCCATACTTCTTCTGGACCAGTACAATCAGGCTTTTGCAAGGGGAGGAGTTGGGTCTGATGTGCCCCTTTTGAATAATATCTTGGATATGACAACTGATTTCATCATTTTCCATCAGTGAATGATGATAGATTGATTCATTAGGTAGAGGTGAACTGGGGTTCAGATCAATTGGATTCTTTACTTGGCAGTGCGTTGGTACCCCAGTGGGTGAGGAGAAGATGTCTTTGTATTCTTCCACTATCTTTTCCACTTGCTTCTGCTGCAAAGAGAAGCTTTGTGTAGAGGCAACAAATATAGTGAGGACCTTCTTCTTATGGTGAGAACAGATCACAAATAAGACGAAGTTCTCGATCTATGAAATGACCTTACTGCATTGCTTAACAAAGATTAAAGAAATAGCGGTAGGCGATGCTACCTCTGGTATCTTGTACAATTTTATACCCAAAGTAATAGTAACAATGTGGGGTCTAGACTCATACACAACATGACGCTTCAAAAAATATGGTTTTCCTAAAACAAAATCACAAAATTCAAGGGGATAAATATCACACAATACCTCATCTCTGAAAGGCTTGATGTCGTAGGGTAGACGACACAGTTGGCTAACAAAAAGATCTCTTCCTTAGCAAAGCCATCTGAAAGTGTAGGGATGTGGTTGTGGTGTCCTTGGAAAGTCTATCTACTTGATGACCTCTATTGAAATCAATTTCTTTTGACTGCCTCTATCAACAATGAAATGAAGCGGATCCCCCTTTAGCCACATTTGTGAGTGAAAGAGGCGTTCCCCTTTCTTTGGTTCTTCTGGTTCACTTGGTCGGAATTTGGTGGTAGTGACAGTGGCACTGGGTTTAGCATCGATAATCTACTTCTCCCCTTCAATATTTGATTCAAAATCAAAATTGGCCTCGGACTCGGAAGCCTTCATCTCGACCATGAGTGACTTCTTGGAGTGACATTATTCAGTGTTGCGCCAAGGGATTTTATGGTACTCACACCATTTTCCTGTGTCCTTCTTCATCTTTTCATTTCCCTTATTTTGTTGTGGCTTGGATTGGTTGTCCTGAGAGTGGCCTTCTTTTCTCTGTCCCTAGCTATGTGGGTTGGGGATGCCTTTTCCCTTCTTCAGATGTGGGGAGTGTTGGAACATATATATATTTCTAAACTTTTGGACTTTAAATAAATTTCATTCCTGGTTAAATAAGAATAAGACGCGCATGATATACGTCATTGATGAAGTCTTCCATATAATCGAACGATCCTAAATCTCTTCGTATTTGTGGAGCCGCCAAATGGTTAAAGAGCTAAGTCACCAAAATCTTCTTTGAAGCTTTGCACTTCAAGTGTTTCAACAAGTCATAACTTTAAAAATCCCGAAACCCGAATATATCTGTTATCACTTTTTCACCAACTTTTGAAAGACATGTTTCATGGGAAACATGTAGGTTTTAAATCTTCCATGAGTAAACACATGGCACCTTTCTCTGAGATTTTAATCTAAAGATTCACATGAGTCTAATTAACACTTAGCACCCTCTGGCCTCGACACGTCATGTAAAATGATGTCATATTTGACACATCACTACGGGTAATATCCTTTCAAGAATATAATAAGGAAGTAACATTCAAATCCACGAAGTGGTAAAATCCTGAAATATCAAATCTTAATAAATTAAGTTAATCTTGATTAAAGACGATTAATAATTTTGTACTTCGGAAGTTTAGACGTTTATCATCCCTCACATCTTGAAATCTTCGAAGTCCGAACTTCCAAAACATTTCAAAATTAAAAGGGGTTAATTAAAACTAAAAATGATTATTTGATAATTAATCATTTCGCGGTTTCGGGTTTTGGGGATTCTATCTCGAGCTACTCATTCAAATCTTGAAGCCCGAATACCCAAAAATGTTTAATGTTAAACATGATTAATTAATATATTAAACAATATTATCTCATAATTAATTTCTCACAAGTTCACGATTCGGGAATTTTCAAATCTGTTTCATCCAAGTTCTCAATCATGAACCACTAATATTTATGGCATTAATCATGAATCAATGGAAATGATTTCAATATAGATTGTAGATCGTTGCCTAGATTTCCTCATTAAGGTAAATTGATTTTTCGTCAGTAAAGGTACTCATAAATCAATATGCTTAAGGTGAATAATAATATTGGATTTTGAATTATATTTTCATTCTCGCAAAATAACAAGTTTTAAGCCAGCTGCATAAGCTGACACATTCTCCCGTAGTAGGTAACATAGTTTTGATTTCATTAATATCATGGCACCATAAAAAATGGATAAAGTAGATTGTGAGAGTGTAAATTCGAACAAGTATGTTATCCCAGACACTTCACCGAGAGCCATAGATACCGTGAAATACTGGACACACGTGTTCGATATTCTACAACACGAGTTGATAAATTTCCTAGAGGATTCAGGTGACAAAGTAACCAAAACCCATGCGACTAAAATCAGGGATATATCTGAGTCAGATATACACAAGATGGTTGCGCAGCTGAGGCTCATGTTGTATAACGACATGATAGGTTGGGCCCTGGAGAACATCGACATTTCAACCATGAGCATTTGCAATTCATATAAGGTTGTTGTTGGGTCTTTTCGACCGAAGAATATACAAGTAATATATAAATTATTCCCCATTTTTAAACACAGTTACAATGTTGAATTCATAATGGAGTTTGACCAACAAAAGTGCACACAGTATGGGAAAAAATACCATGATTTAATCAAGGACTGGTGGGGGCATCCTGAGAAATTTAGAGCCAACACTCACATCATATATGCCATAGAATCGTGAGATGCCCATATGATCTATGTGGCTATGATTCTATGTAGAATATTCAGGAAAAATGACTCCTATCATTTCCTGTTGGCATGGGTACCAATTATGCATGAAGTGGTTGAGGGATATTCTTTCAAATAGGCCAAGATGTTATCAGACAACCTCACCAAAGAAATCACAGGGTACCAATTGGAAAATTCCAAAGGGAAGCCTACTTCTGTCTACATGTCGACATACATCATAGATGTCATTTTGTTTATCACTCCTTTCCCTATGATGAGTTGGAGATGGAACCCGACCAACGCTGAGCCTATCCATTTCTATCACTCCAAGTTGTGGGACGACAAAGACAGATATTTCTTCTATGAAATCTTTCATTATGTAGTGGTGCTGATTGATATCACGCTATAAAGTTTCCCACCTCCCTAAATTTTAGACAAAATCATGGATAACCTGGGAAAAATAGTAGACTGGTATATTGAGGAAAACTTTTCCTATATAGGGATTTATGGGTGCTTGGTTCCCCCCCATGTTCTCCAAAATTTTTAACCAGATCGGCTGGTATGGAAAAAGGTGCCTTATCATACCATGACAGGGGGAATTAGTAAAGAATTGAAAGCGGCCCCAAAAAAGGTATGGCCAACCTTCCCTTTTCATGTTGGTATTTTTTCGTTGCAATATTTCAACCATTCGAAAGTAGAGGTTGCGGCTCTAGAAGAAGTCAAGTTAGTTGATATTGAGTTTAAGAGGCACGATCCCTAGAAGATTCTGGAAGCTCACCTGGCTCAACACAATTTAAGGAAGTATGTGCACGAGATTTCCCCTCAGGACGAAGTATTCAGGGGAGTTAGGTCATATGAGGAAGTATTGAGTAGAGTCTGAACTCTGTCTCCCGATCAATTATCCAATTTCGACAATTTTCAAAAGCATAGAAATAATATTTTTCCAAAGGTATTACAAGGGGAGCCAATAACACCTTCATCTACATAGGAAGCTATGCCTCAGGTATTAGAGGAAGGAAGTTCTTACCAACAGAGTACTGAGGAAAATTTGAAGAATGTCGAAGTCTCAACACAGGGAGTGGAGACTTCATTACCAAACCCACCAAGCACTCAAACAAAAGTTCATCTTGAAGATTTTCAAAAAAATGGACAGGATACATCATTGTCTACACTAGATAAACTAGATATCAACACAACAAAGAAACAACCGTCCACAGAGATAGGTAGCCCCATTATGTCATTAACACTTTTACAGTCGATTCAAGGAAATCCCAATGACCAAGTCATATTTATAGAGGACCTTACTCCGATTTCAGCCAAAGAAATGCCTCGTTCCAACTTCTTTTTCAATAATAAGAGAAGGGACATAGTTAAAAGAGAAATGCATCAAAAATATGGTACAACAATCAAAAGAAAAATAATTTTATATGATGGACAGGGTCTAGATGATACAAAATTATTTAGGGAAATGGTACGCTCATTAGGTTCCTTTTCCATGGCCAGTCAATGTTCAGTAGAAAATCTAGCGAATTAGCTAAAATAGAGAAATTTGTTGGTAAGGAAGTTGCAAGACTAGATGACGACCATGGAAAGGGATGTTAGAAATAAGATGAACAAAGAGTTTGAACAAGTCATAAACGATGACAAACATGAGATCCAACAACTGAAATCTAACCTCGATGATCTCCATCAAAACTCACAGGACAACAGAGAGTTGGTCACTTAACAAGAAGAATTAATCAAGTAACTACAAGCCAATGTATACTTGGTTGAAGGTACAACATTAGATATGGAAACTTTCCAAGCTCAAGCACTAGAAGTACATGAGAAGCTGGAATCAACCAAGCAAGATCCTTTTACAAAAGTGGAAGCCATTCAAAATTGTTACTAGGTGGTAGACCTTTCCCTGAATAACATTTACATTAAAGAAAGGGAAGCTTGTGCAACTGGGGATAAGTTTCAAAAGGCTATCTGTCTAGTACCAAAAGATGATGTATCAACAACTCCTCAACTATCTCTGTCTTATCAAATCAGAGGTGACATAATTTTGAAGGCCCGAGAATCAAATCTTGCTGAAAGAAAAATATTGGCCAGAGAGGTACACAAAGATTGTCTAGAAGAAATATCTTCACTAGAGAAAGGTCTACTTGATGTTTAAGGAAATAATATCTCTAAATCCATGGGAAATATTGACATAGCAAGGAACTAATGTAACTCTAGGACAAGAAAAGAAGAGGCCATGATGATCATCCAGTAAATGAACCAAATTGATCTTATACAAATAAAAAAATGGATACTAAGTCCAAGCATGGAGTTACATGACACATATTTGGGAGCAAAGAAGATACAGAAAAGGTTTCCCCAGATAGAAAAGAAGTTATACATTTTTGAAGTAAATGAGGCAACTGCACCTTCTGGGTTGGTGTTACAGTTAGTGAGCAGATGCATCCAATGTGTCAAATACCGGAAAGCCAACGCATATGGAAACAAGTGATAAAACATGTGCATACGACTCATACAGGTTAGGATCAGATGACAACTATTTCCAAGTAAAGGATGAGGAGAAGAAACACCTCTGCCAACGGATGAAGAGACAGAGGAGAAGGCCAATGGAAGTTTTCAGTTTTACATATTGTAAAATTTAGTATTTTTAGAATTATGAGAAGTCCAACCATTTTTAGTTGAGACCATTTTGTATAAAAACATAGATTAAAGACTTATTTATGGCTGCTTCTTGCCGATTGTAATAAATAAAACTATCCTTATAGAGTATTAATGATATCTAATAGATCTACTTTCATAAAGTATTATGTATCTAAATTTGATATCCCTCTTAGAGTGCAAGCTCTGATACGTATCAAATTTCATAATCCCAACACCTAGATAAATTGTTTACTAGTGTTTTTCTTGTTGTAAATTAGATTTGTGACTCACAAAACAAAATACATTGACTGGAATAATTAAAGGAAATAAATATAGCGGAAGCAAAACTAGAAACCAAATATCACACAACACACAAAGATTTATTCCCTGCAAATCAGCTTATCATTAGAATTATATCAAAGCTTATAGGTGCTCCCTTACTGGAAAAATGGCCCACATAGAAATACTGAAAAATATAGAAAGCACTTGCAAACCCTAGAAACTATGTTGTGGATGTATGAGCTTGTACATTCAGTTTCTGAAACTTATGTGTTCCCTGGCTCACTGTAGCTCATATACATACACACTTTCCTGCACTATATGTTGAGTACATATTCAACCTCAGTGACCTTTGGAGCACATACAACTCCACCCTGCTGCGGTGGCTCCGATTTGTTAGATCTTCCTGTGGCTGACCCTGTTCTCCCTTCTCCTTTGACATGAGTTGATCTCTATATGAAATGTGTTCCTCACCTATCCAATATCTCCTTGAATCATAGTCCTTTGGGATTCATCCCTTGAGAAAAAGTCCTTCTTTCTCCTAAGAGTGACCTTGGTTCTCTCCAAAATCATATAAATTATCTCCCTTCTTCACCCTAGACTTGGTTTTATAATCTTGAGTTATGACCTAACCCTAATCTCCAAAATGATTGAGAGTTGATATTAAATATCACCTCACTAGAGATCAGTGGCTAAGATTTAATTCACTAATGCTAATAACTTTAAAATTTCATTAAATTAAACTCAACTAATTAATAAAAGTACTTTAATTTGATAAAAGAACTTTACTTTAATAATATGGGCTATAGATTTGAGTTTCTTTTATGTTTCTTCTTTAAAGAAGGTAGTACATGACAAGATCCCAATTTATATTGAAAATGGAAAAATCATAATAGAAAGTGAAACAACCATTGAAACATGTATAGGGAAACTATAGAAATGAGTAATAATGAGTGAGTACCTCATTAAGTGAAAGTACTTGGACATGAGTAATAATCAGTGAGTACCTCACTAAGTGAAAGAACCTGCTAACAAAAAATGTGACTTTGGAAGATGAGAGGAGTAAGTTAAGCCCCTAACCATAACCCTCATTTGTTATTATTACTTTCGTTATTATTACTTTAACCATAGTTTTGTTAGTTTATTATCATTGCTTTATAGTTGTGTATCCCCTATATATACAAGAAAACTCATTTGGATGAACATGTTATCTTGTAAATTTAATATATTTCCCCCTCGAAGAGGCCTATGAACATTTCTTTCTGAATCAAAGTGTTATTTCTATTGTTGTTCTTATATCATTTCTGAGTTATTGTGGAGATTATGTTGGTTATATTACTGTTATTCTGCCATTTCCAACATTTTATTTATGTTCTACATATTTATTATATCTGGTATATTGCAAGTGGTATCAGAGTACTTTCCTTGGCATAAATTGTGGGAATTTTTTTTTAGGGTAGAGACGTATTCCAACGTCTTTAAGCCACAAAGATCTATCATTACGCACATAAACCCATGGTTGAGGGATTCATACACAAAGGAAGATTACTTATCTTTATACAACATTACAGATGACTTGGCCAAACTCTGGTATGGTGTTCTACATCTAGATCAAGAACGTTGGCAATGGTGGCAATGGAGAAAAAATTCTCGTCAAGGGTATATTGCTTGNCTCATTTGTTATTATTACTTTCGTTATTATTACTTTAACCATAGTTTTGTTAGTTTATTATCATTGCTTTATAGTTGTGTATCCCCTATATATACAAGAAAACTCATTTGGATGAACATGTTATCTTGTAAATTTAATATATTTCCCCCTCGAAGAGGCCTATGAACATTTCTTTCTGAATCAAAGTGTTATTTCTATTGTTGTTCTTATATCATTTCTGAGTTATTGTGGAGATTATGTTGGTTATATTACTGTTATTCTGCCATTTCCAACATTTTATTTATGTTCTACATATTTATTATATCTGGTATATTGCAAGTGGTATCAGAGTACTTTCCTTGGCATAAATTGTGGGAATTTTTTTTTAGGGTAGAGACGTATTCCAACGTCTTTAAGCCACAAAGATCTATCATTACGCACATAAACCCATGGTTGAGGGATTCATACACAAAGGAAGATTACTTATCTTTATACAACATTACAGATGACTTGGCCAAACTCTGGTATGGTGTTCTACATCTAGATCAAGAACGTTGGCAATGGTGGCAATGGAGAAAAAATTCTCGTCAAGGGTATATTGCTTGGACACAATTTGTGGTAGAGATTTATGAATTCTTTGACACTGACACCAACCATTTGGGCCATTTGACAAAGATGAAACAATTAGGAATAGTGGAAGACTTCATAGCTGCATTTGAGCACCTGGCTTTTTGAACAGAGGGCATGACTGATGGTTTCTTTCGAGAGTGTTTTATCAGTGGCCTCAAGGAGGAGATTTGGGCCCATGTCCTCATGGCTTGACCTTCAAGTTGGGTGGAGGCTACTAAAAAAGATAAAGAAGCACAACAAGTTGTATCCTCTCAAAACCATAAACCTTCCTTTTTCCCTCACCCTAAACCCATAAGTCCCACTACTCCCTCCACCCCATTAAAGATCCAAAAATTGACTAGGGTTGAAATGGTTGAACACCAACTCAAAGGCCTTTGTTATAATTGTGATGACAAATATTTCACGGGCCACAAGTGTAAGGAACAAAATATTTTTATGGCCATCTCTAAGGATATTTCAGAAGAGGATGTTGAAACTTCCCTTGTGTCTGAGTCACCTAAAATCACTGACATAACCCCTCCCTCAGACCCTCCCAAAGTAGAACCCATCATTTCCCTCAATGCTCTCACCAGCTTCTCCACTCCCCAAACCCTCAAGTTAATCGGTTACATCAAGCATCAGAAGGTCATCATTCTGGTTGATAGTGGAAGCAACCATAATTTTATTCATCATTGCATTGCCCAATCAATTCATTGATACATCCATGTTGTCAACAATTTCCAAACCATGATTGCCAATGGTGGTTCCATGAAATGTGGAGGGCAATGTGAAAATCTGTGTCTCCAAATCAGTGACTACCATCTCAAATCCCATATGTTTGCTATCGACATGGGTGGTTGTGACATTTTGTTGGGTGCAGACCGGCTAAGAACTTTGGGTCCCATTCTCATGGATTTTAAGGCATTAACCATGAAATTCAACCAGGAAGGCCACTAATATAAATTCCAAGGCATCATTGTTGGTTCACCTAAGGTCATTAGTTCACATCACATGGAAAATCTACTCAAAAAAGGTCATTCTGGTGTCATTTCCCAACTCCATGCCATACAAGGAACAGAGACACCCCCAGTACCGCATGACCTCCAAGCCCTCCTTTCTAAACATGAAATGGTATTTTCCACTCCCCAAGGACTCCCTCCTTCCCGCGGTGTTAATGATCATTCCATTCCCCTTGTACCTGGAAGCCTTCCTCCCAATATCCGTCCATATCTCCACCCCTTCTCACAAAAAAATGAAATTGAGAAAATGGTCTAGGAAATCCTTAATGCAGACATTATTCATCCTAGTATGAGCCCTTACTCTTCTACTATAGTCATGGTCATGAAGAAAGAATGTTCTTGGAGAATGTGTCCTGACTTTCGTGCCCTCAATAAACTGACCATTAAAGAAAAATTTCCCATTCCTGTCATTGATGACCTCCTGGATGAATTGAGTGGTGCCCAATTCTTTAGTAAACTTGATCTTCGCTCAGGATATCACCAAATACATATGAAAGAGCTAGACATTCCCAAGACGACCTTTTTCACTCATCAAGGCCACTATGAGTTTTTGGTCATGCCCTTTGGCTTGTGTAATGTCCCCTCCACCTTCCAAAGCCTCATGAATCATGTCTTCTGTCCCTTTCTCTGTCATTTTGTCTTAGTTTTCTTTGATGATATCCTCATCTATAGAAAAACCTGGACAGACCATCTTACTCATGTGGATCAAGTTCTCCATCTACTCTCTCAGCACTAAATTTTCCTGAAACAGTCTAAATGTGATTTTGGTGCCTCAGAAGTAGAATAATTGGGTCATCTGGTTGGCAAGGATGGAGTCAGGGTGGACCCGAAAGATATTGAAGCTATGCAAGACTAGTCGCACCCAAAGACTTTAAAAATATTGCGTGTATTTCTGAGCTTAACATGGTATTATCATAATTTTGTTAAGAACTACTAAAAGATTGCAGCACCTCTCACGACTCTCCTCAAAAGAACTCTTTCACTTGGATTCCAGACGCTACTCAATCTTTTCAAACATTGAAGATGGCCATGTGCACCACTTTGGTTCTGGCCCTTTCTAATTTCACAAAGACCTTTGTGTTGAAATGTGATGCCTCAGGGAAAGGAATCAGTGTCATCCTTATGCAAGAGGGTCGACCTTTGGCCTTCACCAGCAAGCAACTGTCTGAAAGGAATCTAGGGAAACCCATTTATGCAAAGGAAATGTTGCCTATTTTGCATGCCGTTGATCTGTGGCGCCCTTATCTCTTGGGGAAACACTTCCAAATTAAGATCGACCATCAAAGTCTCAAGTACTTTTTAGAACAATGCATTTCCTTCCAGGAGCAACAAAAATGGGTGACTAAGCTCTTTGGATATGATTATGAGATCATTTACAAGAAGGGAAAAGACAATGTAGTGGTAGATGCACTATCCCGAAAATATGAAGAAGAAGGATCCCTTTTTTCTCTTTCCTTCATTGTACCAGATTGGCTCCAAGATGTGGGCTAGGAATGGCTTCAAGATCCCAAAAGTTCACATCTGATCCAGTAATTTCATACCAAGGCTCCGGCTCCCCTAGGGTGCTCTTGGTTTTAGGATGAGCTTCTCTACAAAGTCCGTTTGTATTTAAGTAAACAATCAAAGCTTAAATCCACGGTACTTTATTAACTTCATGCTACACCCATAGTGGGTCACTCAGGGTTCACCAAAAATATGACAGGGTCAAACGTTCTTTTTTCTGGGATGGTATGAAATAGGAAATTTGTAATTTTGTCGTTGAATGTGAGGTGTCTCAACACAACAAGGGAGAAACAGTCAAATCTCTGGGAACACTACAACCGCTTCCAATTCTACCTACTATTTGGAAGGATATCTCTATGGACTTTATTACTGGCTTACCCAAATCGGGGAATAAATCAGTCATAATGGTGGTTGTGGATCGCCTTTCCAAGTATGCTCATTTATGCACTCTTAAACACCCATTTATTGCATCCACGGTGGCTCAAATTTTCATGGACCATGTCTTCAAGCTTCATGGCATGCCACACTCTATTATTTATGATCGTGACCCAACTTTCAAAAGAAATTTTTGGAAGGAACTGTTTAAGCTACAAGGAGCCCAATTGCATCTCAGCTCAGCTTATCATCCCTAGAATGATGGTCAAATGGAATTTGTATACAAGTGTTTGGAAACATATCTGAGGTGTTTTGCCTCTGAAAAGAAACATCAATGGGCTCAATGGTTACCCCTAGCCGAATGGTGGTATAACACTTCCTACCATATAGCTACTCGCATGACTCCTTTTGAAGCAGTATATGGATAGAAGCCACCTTCACTTCTCTCATACTTACTAGGTACCTCGAAGGCCCAGGCAGTTGACCAAACACTTACTGTTCGATTGGATATTCTTTGTACCCTTAAAGAGAACTTGGCCATGGCATAGAATCGCATGAAGCAGCAAGCAGATCAAGGTCTCTCTGAACGTCAATTTGCAGAAGGGGACCAGGTGTTTCTGTGACTACAACCATATAAGCAAACTTCCCTCAAGGTTGAGCATTGTCAAAAGCTAGCACCCAAATTTTATGGTCCTTATACAGTTCTCAAGCATGTGGGACAAGTCACATATTAGTTATCTTTGCCCAGTCAGTCGAAGCTACATCATGTTTTTCATGTTTCATGCTTAAAGAAGGTGATTAGAACCAGGTGCCAAATTCAAACCATCCTTCCAGAGTTAGCTAAAGAAGGATCCATTTGGCTATAGCTAGAAATAGTTTTCGACCAGCGTGAGCATCAGCCGTGTCAGAGAATCATCAAGGAAGTGCTCGTCCAGTGGAAAGATACGACTCCAGCAGATGCCACTTGGGAACCAATTACCATTCTGCAGCAGTTTCCACATCTCAAGCCTTGAGGACAAGGTTGTTTTTAAGGGGTCGGACATGTTAGGGTCCTAACCTGCACATAGGTAGATCAATATATTCATATGTAATAAAGTTCAATAATAATAAGGCCTTTCAATAAAATAGAATAAGGAGGATGTAATAAGACCTAATAGAAGCTTCTGCTTCTATAAGGATCTTCCTCTAGATGCTTCTCTTGCTAGACCAATTTAGTATAAATAAAGGTCGAGGGTATGAAAACCCTAGCTTGGATATTATTGTAACAGAGTGCTCCTCGACTAGAGGTTTCCCCCTCGAAGAGGCCCATGAACATTTCTTTCTGAATCAAATTGCTATCTCTGTTGTTGTTCTTATATCATTTCTATGTTATTGTGCAGATTATGCTAGTTATATTACTGTTATTCTACCATTTCTAGCATTTTATTTCTATTCTGCGTATTTATTATATCTGGTATCTTACAAGTATCCACCTGGAACATGTGTAGGGCTTCAGACATCCATAGAAGTGTAGAACCCACAATTACAAAGAAGTATATAAGAACGAGTTGAACTAAAAACAGACAAGAGGAGCTAGTTGGAATAGGTGGGTGGCCACAAATATCTACCTAGATCAATCCTCCCTCTTTGGAAGCAATGTTCTCCATTGCATTGAGTTCCCCCATCAGGTGAAGAAGCATTTGCTAGATTTGGCCCCAGGTGAGCCACCTGCCTTGGTGTAGGAGATGCTCGACCTTGACAAACTGGTAAGGATGGATCCTCTGCTGGCGAGTGCCCTTCACCTGTGTGTCCACTATCTGTGCAGTCAAGGTTGATCTCTTTTGGTGTCAGATGTTCTGCGATTTCTGAGTTGTCCAAAAATGGTGGAAAATATGGCCGAAGGAGGTCCAAATTGAAAACTAGGTGTAGGCCAAGGAAGGGTGGAGTGTTGAGCTCAAAAGAATTTCTACCCATAGCCTTGGTGATAGTGTAAGGCCCGTAGAAAAGTGGGTGGAGATTCCAATGGGGCCCTGTGAGATGCTCCTTCTACAAATGTAACCAAACTTTGCTGCCAACTTGAAACTGGTGTGATACCTTGTGTTGATCATGGCACTTCTTGTACTTAGCATTGGATTTCTCCAAAATCTCTTGGACTTGTTGGCGGATGTTCTAAATCCGCTCAATGAATCTGGTGGCTTTGTTGGTATAATACTGAACATGGGAAGAGTCTGTCTGTGTAGTGGCAAGAGGTAGTCCAACATCAATGAGACTCAAGGGTTGGAATCCCCACCCCACCTGAAACTGGCTATGGTCAGTGGAACTATGGAGAGCCCTATTGTAATTGTGTTGAACATAGGGGAGGCTCTCATCCCATGTATGTGGATGCTTAGATTTGTACATGCATGAGATGTGCACAATCATCTAATTGAAGACATCTATTTGGTCCTCTCTTTGGGGGTGGAAAGCATTGGATTTAGTGATATTGGTGTCCAACATTGACTAGAGACTCGACCAAAATGTGCTAATGAACCTATCGTCCCAGATGGAGATGATGATCTGTGGTACCCGAAAATGGACCCACACTCGTTCGAAGAAGATCTTGGGAGTACTTTCCGCTGTGATATTCTTCTTGTAGGCTGTGAGGATGACCATCTTCGAAAACCCATCAATGACCACAAATACGTAGTCATTTCCTTTCTTGGTGGATGGAAGGCCAGGCATGTAATCCATTTAGATGGATTCCCAAGGCTTATAGAGAGTATGAAGAGGGGTGTATAAGCCTTGCTTCTTGATGGTTGGTTTGGAAATGGCACAAGCAATGCAAGATCTGATATACTTGCTGATGTCCTGTCGATGTTTTGGCTAATAAAAATGTTTATGAAGAGTGGCCACGATTTTCTCCATGCAAAAATGTCCTGCCATCCGACTGTAGTGATATTTTCAAATCATATTTGCATGTTCACTTGTAGGAACATAAAGATGGCCTAGATGGCATAATAGTCTATCCTAAATGTGAAAAACAGTGATAGTCGCACATTTACCCAAGACCTTATAGGTGGTGGCCAAGTCCAGATCTTGATAATAAAGTTGGGGCCACTCAGATGCCTCATGTCCACAGGAATGGAGCATAGTGGTGAGTGTATCCATGAGAGGTTGACTGAGGAAATCAGCGACAGGATTTAATATCCATGTCTTATACTCGAAGTTGGGATGGAACTGTTGCAGGTAGGTGGATCACTTCTGATGAAGGTCATTCTGCAATTTCCCCTATGTTTGTATGAATTACAGAGGCTTGTGATCAGTGTGGATGATTGTATCCTTTCCCTAAATGTAATGTTTCCATTGATGACAAGCTTGTAAAATGGAATACATTCCCTTGTCATAGGTGGGGTATTTCCAGACAACATCTAAGAGTGTCTCACTATGGTATGCCACCAGATGACTGTGCTGAGTGAGAATTGCACCTACAACATATTCATATGCATCCGTCTCAATCTTGAATGGTTGTCGTAGATCAATAAAGGAAATTACTAGAGCTTAGCACAAGTGATGCTTTAGATCATTGAATTCTTGTTGTTGTTCCTTCCCCCTCACGAAATTTTCCCTGCCACCTCCCTTGGTCACCTTTTTGAGGGCCCATGCAATATGGGAGAATCCCAACATGAACCATCGATAGAAGTTGACATGTCCCAAGAAGCTTAGAAGCTCAGTTAGGGTGGTCGAGGATGGATAGTCACGTATGACTTGGATCTTAGCTGGATCGACATGTTCCCCATGCTCATCAGCAATGTAGCCCAAGTATTGGACCCTGTTCATCCCAAAAGATCATTTTTCCAGGTTGGCATACAGGTTGTGTTGTTGCAGAGTTCTTAGAACCTGTTGAATATGTTGCATGTGCTCCTCCCAAGTTCTGTTGAAGATGACGATGTCATCCAAATATACCACCACAAAAGAGTTAGTGAAGGGTCTCAGTACATCATCCATCAACCTCATGAAAGTGGTTGGTGCATTTGTTAAGACAAAGAGCATGACCTGGCATTCAAAGATACCTTATTTAGATTTGAAGGTTGTCTTCCATACATCGGTTGGTTCATTGGGAACCTAGTGGTAGCCAGACTTGAGGTCAATCTTGCTGAAGAACTTTCTCCCCTTGAGTTGGTGAAGAAGGTCATCAATTCTGGGGATTGGGTATCGGTTCTTGACTGTGATTTTCTTTAAGGATCTGTAATCAATGCAGATTCACCAAGTCCCATCCTTCTTCTGAACTAGTACAGTTGGGATTTTGCAAGGGGAGGAATTAGGTCTGATGTTCCCCTTTTGAATAAGATCTTGGATATGACACCTGATTTCATCATTTTCCAACAACGAGCAATGATAGATTGGTCCATTAGGTAAAGATGAACTAGGGGTCATATCAATTGGATGCTTGACTTGACAGTGCTTGGTACCCCAATGGGTGAGGAGAAGATGTCTCTATATTCTTCCATGATCTTTTCCACTTGCTTCTGCTACAAAGAGAGGCTTTGTGTAGAGGTAACAGATGTGGCGATGACCTTCTACTTACTGTGAGCACAGATCACAAATAAGACAAACTTATCAATATATGAAATGACCTTACTACATTGCTTAGCAGAGGTTAAAGAAATAGTGGTAGGTGACTGTTATCGGACTAATCGGTAGGTGTGGAAACTAATAGATCTCCCTAGATCCACCTATATCTAGAACAAAACACACCAGAACATGACACTTTCCTTAAGTTTTAAATATTGATTTTACTAACTAAAGAGGGATAGGTGACATTCCATTTAAATGTCACTTCCTCTCGCCATCGCCATCCTATCTCTATTCCAATTCTCATACAATGATGAACCTACAAAAGAACACAACCAACCAAAGTGATAGTAATAGCATAAACTCAATATAAACCTATGTATGTGATCAAGGAATCATACAATAAAACACAACAAGTTTTATAGGAAAGAATCATATAAATGTATCATATTAAACGTGAAAGAGAGATTACAACCATGGCCTTGATGTCGTAAGGTCCCTTCCAACTATCCTTCGTTCCCCACACACTTCTTACTCCAAGGATTCTGAGATCATGGAACTGATAGCTACTCACAATCTATCTTGATGAAGAAAATCTCAAAGCCACTCCAACCAAGCTAATAATTCCAATCCAACCAAAAGCTAACTTTCTCCATGAGAACTCCTCTCCTTTTATAAGTTGAAGAGGATAAGGTGAGGAGGTTAGGATGATCCTACTAAATCATGAAAGTGAGTAAGATCCAAACCATTCGGATGCCATCTCACTATAAAAGTTTCTCCTTCTAGAAGATTCGAGAAAACGCTTGTTTTTCCCACGTGTAGGCATTCTCGCACCCTGCCTATAGAGAAAACTGTGAACATCTCACACCCTAGCTATGGTGAAACCTGTCAGAATCAGGCATTCTTGCACCCTAATACATAGGCAGCCTATGAACTTCCATTTTAATAATGTTTTTACACAGGAGAATGCAACTTCTTTTCTCAGGAAAAGTTCTTCTCTCTTCTTTCTTCAGGAACTCAGGGCACTGACCCTTCTGAAAGAAACATATAGGTTTACATCATTAAAGGTCATAGGGATGATGAAAATAATGGGTAACAAAGAGCCCCCCAAAGTATGAAGTTAGAACAGAGTGATAGCTGAAATACTTTGTCGAGAGTGTGTAGGGAACAAGGAACAGTCGGTCGGAAACCTGCCAACAAACAAGGAAATACAGTACAATAATATATCATCACTGAGGTAGGCATTCCCATACTCAGAATACAAATGAATCAAAGCATAAATGTTGACATGCGAAGATCCATGTCAAGTAAGACAAGTCATGGCCACCAAACATACACTGTGGATCCATTCCAATATGACTCAAATCTGAACATAGCCACCAAAAATACACTGTGGATCTATGTGTTAAAGAATCAAATTTGAACATAGCCACTAGACATACAATGTGGATCTATGCAATAGTACACTAAATATACTCCAACACAACCTGAATCTGTCATAAAAGATTCAGGATCTTCATCTCCACCACTCTATAGTATGAATCTAACCATGTGATTACATGTGTCGAAGTCGAACATGGTAGAAACCACTTGATTACCAGACATTAGTGTATACCGTTAACAAGTGCAAGGGAAATCATCATTAATGTCAATGACTCCCAAGGTACACTAGTACAATCCAACGAATGTGAATTAATGAGCTGAAGTCGAACACTCGACGGGATCTCTCGATCAGAAGTCGATAATGAAAACCCACTGTCGAAAGCGAGGAAGCTTGCCATTGAGGCATGCAGGTTCCAAGGTACCAATTAGTTTCTAAGTCTAATTCCTAGATAATGAGTTGAAGTTGATAGGGAAAGACTCGTCATAGGAGGGCCTTAATGTATCCCACATCAAAGACATGAAACAAGTAACAAGATTTGATGTAGATCAGAGTAACAAGTGATTTAGGACTGACTCAGGGATGGACGACACAATAAAAGGCTTAAGGACTGCAGAAATGGCTGACACAATAGAAGGCTTTCCGAGTTGAACTTCATTTTAAACATATTGACGACAATAGGGATCACAGACCAATTTGTAGTCTTATAAGAAGTATGATCAAGGGACAAGTGGATTTTCCAACCTAGACACAAGGCGAGTGAAAGGGTGTCATGTTCAAAAGTGACTCTTCCATAGAATACAGGTTTAAATACATTTCTTTCCCAATTTTTCCCCAACCATTTCTGGCGAGTACCTCTTTATTTTTATGCAAGCTTAAGGAGGATAACATATGCTTGTAATGTAAGCTCATCCTTTGGATGATTCCCTCGGAGTATGTTTAACGAACCCTAAGAAGGAGTGGTTCGGTCCCATATGGGCCTTTCTATGTTTTTTTAACGAGTCCAAATAAAGAAAACTCAGGGGTTTTTCATGTTTAGAGAGTCTGAAAAACACTTAAAGAGAACTCTTCCAGTTCCTTTTTTGTAAATTAGTTCGATGAGACCGAAAAAGTGATAAACTATGGCTCAACAGATGCTTTATTCAAATACTTTAATGAGCATGAAAAGAGCAAGGTCGCTCGACAATCTTTTCATGTTTAGAGAGTCTGAAAAGAGCTTAAAGAGGACTCTAGGGGGTTCATTTTTTGTATAACCTTTCCGAGTCCGAAAAATTGATAAAAGTATACTCGGTTACATTCTCACTTATTTACGAGCATGAGAAAGAACAAAGACTAAGCTCAGTAACTTATTCTCATGTATTTACGAGCATGAGAAAGAACAAAGACTAAGCTTGGGATTGTTTTCATTTTTACACAAGCTTTAAAACAAAACCAAACTATGCTTGGGATAGATTTTAATTTTTACACAAGCTTAAAATCTAAACAAAACTATGCTTGGACCTAGTTTCATTTTTACACACGCTTGAACCAGAGGAAACTATGCTTGAGGTAAGTGGTTTCATTTTTACACAAGCTTGAACCATATAAAACTATGCTTGGACTTCCCAACACAAAACACGAGGATGGTTGGTACTTAGCCCCCAGCTTAAGAAACTAGCAACTCAACTTCGGCATGAAGTCCATAGGCTGAGGCAAATGTCCCCCAAGTTTTGTTTCATGCAAATGCAAAGGAGAATGAAATGAATCTTCAAATACTAGATGAAGGACTTGACTCAAATAGAGAGGGGGAAAACTATTTCATTTTTTAACGAGCTTGACATAGAAACAAGAACTATGCTCATAACCTCTGTTTCATTTTTTAACGTTTTTTCCTTAGAGACACAAAAAATATACTCGTAAGTGGTTTCATTTTTTAACGAGGTTGCTTCAGAGATGCAAAAACTATCCTCGGAACCTCTGTTTCATTTTTTAACGAGGTTGCTTCAGAGATGCAAAAACTATCCTCGGAACCTCTATTTCATTTTTTAATGAGGTTGTTGCAGAGACGCAAAAACTATCCTCGGAACCTCTATTTCATTTTTTAATGAGGTTGCCGCAGAGACACAAAAACTATCCTCAAAACCTCTTCTTGATCATGGGTTCCAAGAGGACAATGCTCCAGAATGACACCATGTCAAGGGACAAAAATCGATCATGGCTTCCAAGAGGTCTTCACTGGAAGGAAGAAACACACTCTGGAAGGACACCATGTCGAGGGTCGCGATAGGAGTAAAGAGATAAGGCTCTAACAATCCTATAAATGAGATCACCATGTCAACTACTGGATCTAAGTCATCAAAAGTTGAAGCTATGGGTGACAACGCCACATAATTGACTTGTGGCGGGGGCGATATCGTCTGCATATAAGAACCATTTAGGGAGGCAATCCAATTGGGGTCAATGAATGAAATTTTATCAATAGTCACAATTCGTCCATCGTGAGGGAAATATATCACATGAAAAAGAGTAGACACAATAGCTTTCATGGCATAGACATAATCTCGCCCAAGGAGTAAAGCAAAATCCAAGGGGTCTTGGACTACCATGACATCAATAAAGACAGTTTTCCCTCCCAAAGTTACAGGAAACTAAGGAAGGGTCCCTAAAGCTTGATTGGTTCTTCTGTTAAAAGATAACAATTTCTGCGTAACCGGTGCAAGTGGAGGACAACCCAAAGTTTGCCAAGCAATAGAGGACAAAATACTAACTGAAGAAGCTTCATCTATCAGCGTCTGAGGAATGTCCCGACCACAAACCTTCACTGTAATCTGGAAAGGAATGTAAGAGTGAATATGAGGTCCAATTAGCACACCCCAATCAAAACGGATGGCCTCATTACTTGGAGGGGGTCCTATGGGAGAAGGAGGAATAGCCCCCAGCATGGTAGATTCTGTATCAACGAGAAAAACATGGGTTGTATCAGGTTTACTCTCTAGCGGGAGAGTAGGATCGAACGATGGAAAGATCAGATCGACCACTTGGGTTTCATTCTCCAGGGGGAGAATGGGGTCAACAGGTGGAAACAAATTGACAGCTTGGGTGACACTCTCTAATGGGAGAGTGGGATCGATCGAGGATGGGATCAGATCGATCGCTTTAGTTTCTCTCTTTGAGGGGAGAGTGGGATTGACCAAGGACGGTATCGGATCAACCACTTTGTCAACTAGTTAAACTAAGGACGTGACCAGATTGACTACATGATCAACTGGATTAACCGCTGAAGGGACCAGAGTGATCATTCCATCAACTATCGGAGGGTTGAGAGAAAGCTTATGGTAAGTAGCTGGAAGTTGAGGTTGTGAAATAGTCATGTCTTCCAGTAATTTAGAGGCTTCATCCATACAAGGGAAAAGGTGAGTGAGATGAATCCCTTTGCATAACATGCACGGGAACTTGGCTCTACTTTTCTTCTTCCCAACTATATCGTGACTAGTCGACGGGAAGTCATCAGCATGTTGTTCAGAGGCTGACGACATGGGTTGGAAAGGATGTATAGACCATGCTTCTATAACCTTAGATAGACCAGGGCAATCCTTAAGAATATGGCTACCCTTACAAAGCTTACAAGGGTACTTGGGCTTACGGGTTGTTTGGGTGATCTTGACATCATCAACACTCTCAGCACGATTAACAGTAACTGGTTGTTTTCCAACATGTTTGACAATGGTTGGAGGTTTTNTGTTTTCCAACATGTTTGACAATGGTTGGAGGTTTTGACCCTTGTTTATCTTTCTTCTTCTTAATCTTTCTTTTCTTCTTCTTCTTATTCAATAGGTTACTAGATTCAGAACTTTCACTCGACGAAGAAGATGAAATGAAAGGAAACATTGCAAGCGAAGAAGGCGAAGAAGACCTTACTGGTGAAGAAGGTGAAGGATCAACATGAGGTTGATGCTCTTGGGGGGAAGTGCTTGTGACTAAAGCGCTAACTGCATTCAGGATTACTTGAGTGGAAAACAACCATACCGGTAATCCAATAGTGAGACCTGGAAGGCTCAAAGTAGCGATGTGAGGAGGACCAATGTTTACATAAGAAGGAAAAACAAAAGGTTCCCTTGAAGTAGGGGTTCCTTCATTGGTCATTCTAGGAACCGATGCCATTAAATAAATATCCAATCTAGAGTCCTTTAGGGAAAATAAACAGCACATGCTAAAAATCTAGTAAGAAAGCGAGCAAACAAAACCTTCCCACAATGAACGCACTAGTTGGTGATGAAATCCAACATCGTGAGAACAATGTAAGAAGGGGCTAAGATAGATATGGTGGAAAAGTTATGTTGACGACCTTCTTAATGGACTTACACCCTGGTGCAAGCTCCCACACATAATCGTGGGTATACCCTTAAAGGAGCCCGAGTGAGTTTGGCCAATGTCGATCCTAGGTACCGTGAAGACTTTCCCCTCCACGTTCACCTTGTGTAAAGACCCTAAATAAATAGGCTACTAAGGTTACCACTGACAACAATAAATCTTGGGGGGATAGTCGACAGTCCGATCCACACGCAAGGGCAGGGTATCTAGCCCGAAATCAACTTGAGAGGCTAGAATCTTTGGTCTGCGAAACCAAAGATTCTGGGTTCGATCCCCAGTTGAGTCACCAATTTTTTTATCGGACTAATCGATAGGTGTGGACACTAACAGATCTCCCTAGATCCACCTAGATATAGAAAAAAACACACCAGAACATGATGCTTTCCTTAAGTTTTAAATATTGATTTTACTAACTAAAGAGGGATAGGTGACATACCATTTAAATGTCACTTCCTCTCGCCATCGCCATCCTAGCTCCATTCCAACGCTCATACAATGATGAACCTGCAAAAGAATGCAACCAACCAAAGTGATAGTAATAGCATAAACTCAATATAAACCTATGTAT
>SNQJ01S0072548.1:0-19419 GCA_010110895.2 Picea sitchensis
GGTAGACTCTATAACCCCCGGAGTCAACACTCCACCAGGTGAGCTTGTGGGAGACTAAGGGCTCTAAGGAATAAGGCCCCCGCCTTATTACGCGCCCCCTAGAATCATCGTGAGCGACTGTCGCAGTCTGCTCTCATGACATCGTGGATTCCTCTCGAACTAGGTAATCGTTAACCTACAATTCGAGCCACGACGAGAGTGCTAGTAGGCTGTGGCAGGGCTGCTGCCCACACCTCTCCCTCAATCTCTCTGGAACTCGTGTGTGGCCCCTTTACTCCATATGTGATTCTGGTCGGCAAACTATCGTCAGCCTGCATCATTAACCATCATGTCAGATCATGTGAACAACATATCATAAAACCAATAGTCGTATCATCAAAACAAAACAATATCACCGTAAATGAAACAACTCGAATAGCCCACTCCCTGACTCAATCAGGAGTCCAAGGGAGTTCCACTGATGCCTCTGCATCCTCAAGGTTCGAACCCTGCACACTCAAATTAACCGAGTCAGCAGCACCTGTCTACATCAACGTAGTAAAAACATTCTGTCATATAACTTAACGCATCATAATGAAGGAAAAAGTTTTATCATCATAAAAATCGAGATCACTTGCGAGCAAGTGTCCTCAAAGAATAAGTTTGATAAGTGCGCCAGAGCAGGATGTTACACCAATCTTTCACTCACATTTGTGAGCTCTTAAAAAATATCTGCCTCATGAACAGTGGAACATATCCACCATAGTAGTCTTCATCTACTGTCATATGGTCTTGATAACAAACATCTGATAGCAACCTGCACAAAAACAATGTTATGATATAAATTGAATCATCTCGGCCAATCTTTCACTCACGTCTGTGATATATGAAAGAATATCTTCCCTCAAAGTAGAACAATGAGATATTTGGACTATTCTTCTCAAGCAAGGAAGAATAACTATCATGTCTTATGAACATAGACCATTCCCCACCCTGGGCCATTCTTCCTACACTAATCAAAGTGCACCCCAGAGAGAATATATAAACCTAAGGAATGTCTGTCCCTAATTGCTAATCCTGGACCATTCCCCACCCTGGGCCATTCCTCCTACACTAATCAAAGTGCACCCTAGAGAGAATGTATAAACCCTAAGAAATGACTTTCCAGACCATTTCCTCTGTTAACCACAAGAGGAAAACATTGTCCTGCATCAACCTCCAAAACAAACCATTCCTCATGTTAACCACAATGAGAAATCATTGTCCGGCAAGGCGGACCAGTCTTCTTGAGTAACCCTCAAGAAGAGAGACATCCCTAGACCACTCCCCATGTTAACCACAATGGGAAGTCGATGTCTATGATACATCAAAAATCAGACTACTTCCCATGTTAATCACAATGGAAAGTGGTTGTCTGTTAGAAGTCTCAATCCACTTTCCGAAGAGGAAAGCATCTGTCCAAGATGGACTATTTTTCAAATTTAAAAATGAAATGTCTTCAATAATGTTTTCAGTGCTCCCTCCTAACTTGGAGAGTCATTTCTTTCTTTTTCAATAAGAAGGAATTTGTTTCCACCAGCTCCAGCTTGAGTACGCAAACTCTTTCATTTTAAATAGAGACTTTACCAAAATGTCTTCTTATTTGATCATATGTGGAGATATGTATTGGAGAATCATTTTCTCCTTTCTGGACTTCATCATGGATAATGTAATGCTTGATTTCAAATGTTATTTAGTCTGGAACACTATGAAGGCTTCATGTAGATATGAACAATAGAGTATATCATAGTTGGAAAACTGGAACATATTTATGTGGTGCTTCTTATGTCATCACGATATTTGATCTACTGAGTAGTCATCTTGATGTCATAGGAAATCTTCACCACACTTCTACTATGCACTAGAGGTTCCCCACCAAGTTATCTTCTTCTATCTGCATATAGGAGTCTCTTTCTGGTATGCCTCAAAGTCTTTGAGATTTCTCTTCATACACTCTTTATTCAATTTTCTCTGGAGAACATTCTTTTGCATTTATCTGATGTAGAATTTCGACTCATGGATGTTGCGGATGATACAATGACTCATGTAGTGATATGTCTGGTGTACTAGAACAAGTAGTCATCATAGTATTATCCCTCCATCTGGGAGAACCTCTAGTTCTAGATCCCCCAATGATTTTATTTACAAGTCTTCCATCCACTGTTCTTCATTACGACTTTCAGTTCTTCTGCTTGATTTCTTTTAGTGAGTTCATATCAGGCTGACAATCTTGTGATTCTTGATACAATGACTGGTTGTTCCTGTTTCTCTTTCTTTCTTGGAATCTTCATGTTCTTCTTCATGTGTTTTTTTTTATCTTTTGGGTCCATGGAGTTTCTTATAGATTCCATGCTCTAGAGATTCCACTTCTTCCTTTCATCATACGATCACGGATCTGGATGGACAACCAGTAATACTTTAAGGCTTCTCCTCGAAAAAGTCTTCTTCTGCGATTGAACTGAACATGTACTATCTTTCATGACTGCCACCATGGATATATATATTTCATCATCTTGAATGAATCATAGGATTAGCTCTCTCCTAATCCTTTCTTCATGTATAAGTGCATATAATCACTTCCCTCTGTCTAACAGAGTCCATGCTTCCATCTTCATCCTTATTGTCTTCTGCAATGTATAATTGGCTCTCTTGTCTAATATAGTCCACGCTTCTGTCTTCTTGTTTTCTACAAAACGTCATAAGTCCTTTTTCCAATTTCCTCTCGATTGCTGACTTCTTTCTGTGTTTGCTTCTTCTAAGTCTCTTCATGATTGATTTGGATTTATCTTTTAATAGATTCCACGTGATTTGATTTTATTCTTTCATGTGTATTATCTAATGATATCTATTTTCATCTTGTTTTTTCTTCCATAGGTATAGTTCTTCTTAGAACACATTATCTTCCAAGAGATAGATATACAAGATATGTACTAGACGATGCAAATAAGATATGTACAGAGATGATGAAAACAAGAAATAAGAAGAGTGTTGTTAACTTTTAGAAGAAGAAGTATCTTCCATCCTGCTTAGTCTTCTTTGTAGGTTCTGTTTCTTCGACAATTGATGCTTTGTGTTTCTCCTTCCTTTTCTTTAGCTTGGGACAATGATTCTTGTAGTGACCATACTTTCAACAGTTGAAGCATTGCACTTCTGAAATGTATTTCTCTTTATTTGGCTTCCTCCTTGAACCAAACTTCCTTTTGTTCCTAAAGTTCTTGAATCTTGATGTGAAAGCTTGATCGTCGTAATTATTTTGGGGTTTCTCTTTTGTATTTATCCTTGATTCTTCTTGAGCACAACAAGTCCAAAGTTCTTCAAACGTCGGGTACTCCTCCCTTGTGTTCATGCTTGCGGAAAATGCATCCCATGCCTTGGGAAGACCATTGAGTGTTATGTTCACCAATTCCTTCTCTGAAGTAACCTCTTCAATATCTTGTAGTTGATCTCTTAACTAGGAGATACTTACAAAGTATGATGCTATGCTATCATCCCCATTCATCCTCATGTCACGAAGCTCATTCTTCAGACTTATAACTTGTCCAATGTTTCTGACTGAGAAGAGATTCGTTAGGGCATCGTACATCTTATTTGATGAGTCAATATGGGAGATGTAGGGTATCGAGTGGTCTTTTATAGATTCCACTATGATACTCATGGCATTGATGTCAACATATTTGAACTTCTCCATAGCTGCAACATTTTGTGGTTCCTTCTCTTTTCCTTCTTCAAACTCTGGCTTCACGATCTTTCCTTTTGAGATATCCAACATTTTATTCTTGGCAAGGATGAGGTCGATCCTTGTCTTCCACGCTCTGAAGTTGGAGGCTCCATCTAACTTGTTCTCAGACTTAATAGAGTTCGTCATGGCTGCTTGACTTGGTTAAACCCTATATTTGACCAGAAATTCAAAATTCATGTCTTGGCTTGCTAAGAGTATCAGGAGATGTGTTAGGCTAGATCGCATTGATATGTCCAAAGATTAGGTCAATATCTTCACTTAATGTGCCTCAACAAGAGGATTAGGGTTTCTGCAACTGCTTCTGCTAGTAACCTTGGTAGCAGTGTCTTTGAAGCTACTCTTGCTAGTAACCCTAGTGACAGTTCCTTAGCGAGCTCAATATCCTAGCGGTTATGTTTCATTCCAGTGTTTAGACTAAATGAAGGAGGTGTGGGCCCATAACCTGTTAGAATATAGAAGATGGTGTGCTTGTTTTATCATTGATGATACCCTCATCACCCAACCATAGGCCGAAGCCACCCTCCGAGCGACTTAACCTTGACTGTCCGAGCGACTTAACCTTGACTGAGAATTACTCCAGAAGAAAACCCGAGGCTAGATAGCCAAACAATCTGTAGCGCATCTTCCTCCAAGGATATCGCACCAACAATAGTTGATCAAATAGTCCAAACCCTAGCCAAGATATAGTCCAAGCCAATACTGAAAACTAGTTGTTGTTGCAGCTGTAGTTGCAACCCTCCTCCACATGTGCGCACCAAACTGGGAACTGCAGTGCGCACCAGTTTCTCTTTGCAATTCTGAGATGTGTCAAATGAGAACTGATGCCCTGTATTTATACTGGTTCTTCCAGATTTGTTGGGGTCGACTTCTTCTTCTGGATATGTGTTTGTTTAGTATATTATTATTTTTTCTGGTCGACTTCTTCTCTTGGAGGCTAATAACCTAATATAAATTATTGCCTTGAGCCGACAAGACTTCTAGGGTTATTAGCCAACTCATTAGGGTTTTCTCTTGCTTTCCAGAGTCTTCTATTCTCGTCAGGTTCACACGTGGAGGTAAATACCTCCCGTAACTACCATAATATTAACGGTATACATATCCTATCTTCCTCTGAATTCAAACTTGTGATTGTTTAGGAAGAAACACATGTTCTTAACCATTAGACCCACTCAAGCTATATAGAATATTTTAATTTACATCCTAATATAGGACAGAATAACATTAAAGAGTAATTTCTCAACAATTTTTCTACATCTCCATTTTACTTTATCTTTATGGACTATAAATATACCAATAATATTTAATTTTTTGATGTTTTAAACTAATCTATTAATAGAAATATTCACCCAACTATGTAAACTATTTAAATCTTCATGTTTTAATGTTCCATATATATACTAATAATATATATATTAATATTTTAAACTAATCTAAATGTTGTTATTTATTAGTGAACATTCATCTAGATATATAAACTATTTAACTCTTGATGTTTTAATGTTTAATATTTCATTAAGTGCTTTGCTCATAGCATAACAAAGCAACACCACATGCACCTCATCAATTTTTTTTTTTCTTGCAAAGAAAAAGTAATTACTCTTCTCATTTATACTTTTCCATCTATATTTTTTATTTAGCAAAGCAACACCACATGCACCTCATTAACTTTTCCTTGTTTGCAAAGAAAACGTAATTACTCTTCTCATTTATACTAAATTTCATCTATCTCTTTGAATTACATTTCTCCACTAGATCTCTCTTGATTGACCTAAATTGTTCATGACCATATCTTTTTTTATTTAAATATATTATAAATAAAGGATTTGTACTTTTACTCCTAATTTTTCTCATAAGAATTGTTTTTGAACTCTCTTAACTATCACAAAACAACTTATAAAATCAATGTATGCACTAATTTTCTGAATAAAGATTTCTTCAATTCCCAACTTTACTATTAATATTGAATAAATATCTATCATGCTCTTTATTACACACTTTTCAACACCACATTTATAGTTATAACTAGAGTTAAATTTAAGGCACAAGTACTCGTAATAAGAAACCACCTTTGATTTTTCACCATTAAATATAATGGTTATATAATGTATGTACTAATTTTCTGAATAAAGATTTCTTCAATTCCCAATTTTACTATTAAATCTATCTAAATTTGTTTTATATTGAATAAATATCTATCATGCTCTTTATTACACACTTTTCAACACCACATTTATAGTTATAACTAGAGTTAAATTTAAGGCACAAGTACTCGTAATAAGAAACCACCTTTAATTTTTCACCATTAAATATAATGGTTATATCTTTATTTCAAATGTCTCCCTAATAAAACTACTTTGGTTTTGTTGACATTAACTTTTATTTTCAAGTAGCTTAAGGCAACAAGATGTCTGGGAGACTTATCTTTTTCTGACAACACCATATCCTCTACATAAATCAACAATAACAAAATACATCCTATTATAAGCACTCATCCTCCATCCTTTCTCATTCAATTTTCATTAATTATGGGTTTCCCAAGTTCTTCCATAACCTTTTTTAATAAAAATTTTTTTATCATTTATAAGTATTGCTAGCTCTACCATAGCCTTTTCATATAAGAGAAAAAATGCTTATTTCCACTCAACAAGAATTCATAATTTATCCATCCTTTCCGAAATTTCTATTCAAGTTACTATATCCAAAAATTTAGCAAAATAAGAAAAACATAGATAAGTAACACTACCTTTACCTCACCTGTTCTAAATAATGACTCTGAGTTACCCAATAGTCAATTCTTAAGTTGAAGCTTCTCTAAAAAGAAACCTTGATCTTGTTTTCTTTTCCCCAATTTTCTGTCTCTATAATGATGCTAAATTTAACATAGCAAAAAGGTCACTAACCATAATGGTTGTATAATTTTCTACATTCTTATATTACTCTGTTGTAAACAAGTGTATACTATGATATTGCTAACTTATCAATATGGAGGGAACCTGTGCCATGTTGCTTGAACCTATGCCATGTTTCTTGATTAAATATATTCTTAATAATATTGAATTCAATGGTAATCCTCCCCATTCTACTATTTCCACTGTAAAACCATGAAAATTCGGTGCCTTTCAATGGAGAACTTTCAATTGAGAAGATGTTTAATACCTACTTCTACATCATCTTTTTGGATAGCTTACAAAGTTATATTAAATTTTTTTCTTTGAAATTCCTTTTTATAAAGATCATGTGCATATGCTATGATTTCTCCCTCCTTTTTATCATAAAGGAGTTATTTTTTCAAGATGCCATCTTCGCTATGTATACAATGGAGTTTGTAAAGGTCAATGTAATCAAACAATGTTATGAAATTGGCTTAATTTATCATAAGCATAACCCTCTATTCAATGAAGGGGTAAAGTTTGAGAGAAACATTTGAACTTAGCGTTAGGTCTAACCAACAAACTCTATTCAATGAAGGGGTAAAGTGTGAGAGAAACACTTGAACTTAGTGTTAGGTCTAAATATTTCTTACATTCTTATATTATTCTATTGTAAACAAATGTATACTATGATATTGCTAACTTACTAATATGGAGGGAACATGTGCCATGTTGCTTGAACCTGTGCCATGTTTCTTGATTAAATATATTCTTAATAAGCTTGAATTCAATGGCAATCCTCCCCATTCTACTATTTCCACTATAAAACCTTGAAAATTGGGTGCCTTTCAATGGAGAACTTTCAATTGAGAAGATGTTTAATACCTACTTCTACATCATTTTTTTGGATAACTTACATAGTCATATTAGTTTTTTTTCTTTGAAATTCCCTTTTATAAAGATCATGTGCATATGCTATCATTTCTCCCTCCTTTTTATCATAAAGGAGTTATTTTTTCAAGATGCCATCTTTGCTATGTAGACAATGGAGTTTGCAAAGGTCAATGTAATCAAACAATGTTATGGAATTGGCTTAATTTATCATAAGCATAACCAACAAACTCTATTCAATGAAGGGGTAAAGTTTGAGAGAAACACTTGAACTTAGCATTAGGTTCAACCAACAAAATCTATTCAATGAAGGGGTAAAGTGTGAGAGAAACACTTGAACTTAGTGTTAGGTCTAAATATTTCGGCATGTTTCTACAATCAAGTGATAGCGTAAGACTTACGGTGTAGGGATTTTTCTTCTATATTAGAAAACAATTTTATTGATAGTGCAAGGCTTATTGTGTAGGGATTTTTCTTTTATGTTAGAAAACAATTCTCCTGTTGTGGTTAAATGCCATCTACTAACTAAGAGTACAATACTAGTTGGAGGGCAGAAAAGAAGATAGTAGTGGCCAATTAGACAATAAATTTGAGATGGGAGCCNCTATGTAGACAATGGAGTTTGCAAAGGTCAATGTAATCAAACAATGTTATGGAATTGGCTTAATTTATCATAAGCATAACCAACAAACTCTATTCAATGAAGGGGTAAAGTTTGAGAGAAACACTTGAACTTAGCATTAGGTTCAACCAACAAAATCTATTCAATGAAGGGGTAAAGTGTGAGAGAAACACTTGAACTTAGTGTTAGGTCTAAATATTTCGGCATGTTTCTACAATCAAGTGATAGCGTAAGACTTACGGTGTAGGGATTTTTCTTCTATATTAGAAAACAATTTTATTGATAGTGCAAGGCTTATTGTGTAGGGATTTTTCTTTTATGTTAGAAAACAATTCTCCTGTTGTGGTTAAATGCCATCTACTAACTAAGAGTACAATACTAGTTGGAGGGCAGAAAAGAAGATAGTAGTGGCCAATTAGACAATAAATTTGAGATGGGAGCCAAAAGGGTGGATATACTCCACTTATTGTCGATAAGAGAGAGTATAGCTAACAACAAAACAAGGATACAATAACTTCAATTACAGAGGAAATCTGAAATGTTTGCTTAGAGCTTTGAAGCCATGTAAGTGCATATATCTGAATTTGTGGTAGCTGACATAAGTTACGGGTAAAGGATGAATTTGTGGTAGATGTCATAAGTTATGGGAAAAGGAACAAAAGTTGGTCCAATTCTGCAACTATATAAACTCTATCTTTGTCATGGAAGACCTCCCTCTACTGGTACAATCATAGAAGTGAATAGAAGACTTGATATATGTTGGATGTTATCATATGGAACTAGGTAGTAAGGGTTGAACAAGCCAAGGATGGTAAAATTTGAGAGGTCAAATGAGGTTGGTGAATTATGGTGGTGCATAATAACATCTTATGGTTTTAGGTCATAGGAAGATCGAGAAGCATAAAGAGGCTTTCTGGTTCAAGGTCATAGGAAGGGCAAGGAACACCACTTAAACAGAAATAAGGTCTTCCAAGTCCTTTTTAGATGGGCAAAGGATGGTGAATTTTTAGGGGTCAAGTGAGGTTGGTGAATTATGGGGGTGCATAATGATACCTTATGGTTTAAGGTCATGGGAATCTCAAGAAACACCACTTCAAAAGAAATTAGATTTTATAAGCAACACCACTTCAGCAGAAATAAGGTTTTACAAGTATTTTTGCGATGTGGGTTTTTAAATGTGGACCTTGCCTAATACTTGGAATACTGAGGTTTTTTTATGCATGTTCTTAAATCTTTCCTTCACTTTCCACCATGCTAGACGAAACTATTCAGGCCAGAGATCCAAATCAAATATCTAGCGATTTATTCTGTAGCCTTAACCTAAGTGCACTGCCAAAATACATGAGTAATATTGTTATTCTCCTGGTCCCAATTTGTGCAGCAAGGAAAGGACCTGGCATTCATGTTTTCCACCAGTTTTGATAATTGAATACCTTAGTCCCAAGTCTTGCATATGTCCACCATATCTATACTTTATTGTACCTTACTTCATTGGGAAACCTGAAGTTTGATAAAAACTATGAAAAAACGCAGAGGCAGATCGGGTTTGGGGGTTTAGGATTTCAGGTTTTATGAACACCCAATGCATAAACAAAATGAAATAAGAAATTTTGAATTGCGAAATACGAATATTCTTTGGGACCACAATTTCGGGGTTCAGGGTTTGCTAACACCCAATGCGAAAACAAAATACACCCAGAATTGTCGAATCGCGAAATCACGATAAGGTTGTGGGACCCTTCGGGTTTTGATGCTTGGGAATGCTCGATACATAAGCAAAACACAACAAAAATAGCCGAATCACAAAATCCAATCAAGTTGTGGGCCCCAGGAAATATTGTTTTGGGGTTTGGAAGGGAATGACTCAATTGCACAAGCCTGTAGATATTCCGAAAGAAGAAAAAAATAATTCTGAACAGAGTTTACTAACTCAAAATTAAATGCAGAAAGAATAACTGTGAATACACCGTAACAACTTCAATTCAAAAATGTCTTCAAAATCATTGATTACAAATTCAACTCTGGTATTTAAACACAGAAAATTGCCCCTTCGATCTTCTAAAGGATTTTAATCAAGGAGGTGATGGTTTCTTGTGGCCTGCAAAGGTTAAGGCGGCCATCGTTTAAATTTATGTAAAAAAAAATTGTAATCGATGGTTTAATGCTTGAGTCTTGAAGGGTCAAGATGACCACCGATGCACCATTTACAAAGAGGCGATGAAATGATTACTCCCTTACATACTCCCTCTTAATCATTTCAGAACAAAAGAAAAACTAAAACAGGTAAAAAAAAATTGTTGTAAACAAATGCATTATAGCTTGCAGACCCCAATATCTCTTCTATGAATTTTAAACAGTTCATTTCCCAAAGGCTTCGTAAATATGTCTGCAAATTGTTCTTCAGATCTATAGAACTGAACATAAATCTCCTTACCAGTTACCAGCTCTCAAATGAAATGATGCCTTGTATCAATGTGCTTACTTTGTTTGTGAAAAAAATCATTCTTTGACAATGCAATGGCAGACTTATTGTCATAGACAATCTAGGTTGCATCATTCTGGTTATGCAACAATTCATTCAAGACACTTCTCATCCATACATCTTGACATGTAGCTGCAGTTGTTGCAACATACTCTGCTTATGTGGAAGATATAGTCACAATGGGTTTTTTCTTTGATGCCCACGCCACTACTCTAGATCTAAGACTAAACACATACCCAGATGTGTTTTTCCTGTCATCAATGGAACCTGCAAAATCACTATCAGTCTATCCGATCAGCTCAATGTTTAAATTTGATGTGTATCAGATACTAAAGTTAGTTGTACCAGCAACATATCTCAGGATCCTCTTTCCTTCTTGCCAATTAGTACTCTTTGGAGTCTCCATGAATCTCGAAATCAACCTCACAACAAACATAATGTCAGGTATGGTTGTTGTCAAGTACATAAGGCTTCCAACCAGCCTCTTATACAGGGTTGGATCAACAAATGATCCTTCATCATACTTGCTAAGTTTAATACCAGTTGTCATTGGTGTTGTAGTTGGCTTGCAATTCAACATTCTAAAACTTTTCAGCACTTCATTTGCATAGTTAGTTTGACAAATGAAAATGCCATCATCAGATTGATCCACTTCAATTCCAGGAAAAAATTTCATCAAACCTAAATCAGTCATCTCAAACTCTATTTTCGTGGCATTTTTAAAATCATCTACAAATAGATCTCCAGTGAAAATAAGGTCATCAACATACAAACAGACAATCAAAATTTTACCTTGCTGGTCTACCTTTGTATACAGAGTTGGCTCACTTGGACTTCTACTAAATCCAACACTGATCAAGTATTCATCAATACTGCTATACCTAACTCTGGATGCCTTCTTCAATCCATATAAATCTTTCCTTAACTTGTAAACCTTATCTTTGTGTTTATCAATCTCATAACCCAGAGGTTGTCTTACATAAACTTCTTCTTCCAAATATCCATTTAAAAATGCAGACTTGATGTCCATCTGATGCATGATCCATCTATTTCGAGCTGCAATAGCTAAGACCATCCTTACTGTGGCAATCCTTGCTACAGGAGAAAAGGTTTCATTGTAATCAATACAGGGTTGTTGACTAAAACTCTAAGCTACAAGTCTTGCCCTGTACTTTTCAACTTCACCATCTGCATTCAACTTAGTCTTATAAACCCATTTAACACCAATACTTTTCTTGCCTTCAGGTAAATTGACAACATCCCAAGTGTTATTCCTTTCAATGGAATCAATCTCCTCATCCATTGCTTTTATCGAGACATCATCTTTAGCAGCTTCATCATAACTTACAGGATCATAAGCTATAAATGAAAAATTCGAAATCTGATCTACCTCTTCATTCTGATCATATAATTCTCTTAAACTTCTAGTTTTCTATCCTTTAAATATGTTTTCCAATGAAGCTAAAGTAAGATCTGATTCACTGCTTACCTTTGAATCTGTTTGATGTCCACCATGTCCAGATGGCTCACCACGCTCATGATTTCTTGGCGTTCTAAATTGAGATGGGCTGAAATATAGTGCTTTCCTTATTGGACTTCTTGTTGTAGGCGTATGTACATGTGGAATCATTTCTCCATCTCCATCAACCTCCTCAGCTCCATCATCATCTTCACAGGGTAACACAACTCCCTCTAAAATTGATTTGGCAAAAATTCCATCCCAGACGTCATCTTATTTAAATTGAACATCTCTATTGATTACATATTTCTGGGTGATGGGATTGTGGAGTTTATATTCAATAGACTCTTCATTGTATCCAATAAAGATACATCTCTCGCTTCTGCCATCCAACTTGCTCCTGATTTCTGCAGGTACATGCACAAATGCAACACATCCAAAAATTCTGAAATGAGAAACATTACAAGGCTTACCATCCCAGGCTTCTTGAGGTACACGATCCCTCATGGTCCTGGTCACACTTCTATTCAAGATAAAAATAGAGCAAAAAACCACATCTCCCCAATATTCATTTGAAAGATGCTTCTCTTTCAACATGCTTCGATCCATATCCATGATGGTCCGATTCTTCCTTTCAGCCACTCCATTCTACTGTGGAGTATATCGAGCAGTAAACTACCTTTCAATTCCATGAAAATCACAAATTTCAATGAATTCATTCAATTTATACTCACCTCCTCTGTCAAACCTGAGGATCTTAATGGCTCGACCACTCTCATTCTCAACCATAAACATAAATTTCTTAAAAACATGAAAGGATTCAAACTTTTGTTTCAACAAAGACAACCAAGTATTCCTACTGAAATCATCAATGAAAGTCATAAAATAAACACAACCAGTTAAAGAAGGTGTTTTCATAGGTCCTCATAAATCTGTGTGGACAATTTCCAAAGGAGCTTTTGATTTGTAGGAAACACCTGAAACAAATTTCTCTCTGTGATGTTTTCCAAGTATGCAGCTCTCACAAGAGCTTGCAGGCTGTTGAATACAAGGTAACCCCTTAACCATATGTTTCTTCTATAACAAATCTAATCCACCAAAATGTAAATGACCATATCTCAAATTCCATAACCAAGATTCATCTAAAATTCCATCTTTATAAGCATTCAAATAACCACACAAATCATTTCACATAACAAGTGGAAACATTCTATTCTTGGTCATCTCTACTCTTGCAATCAACTGTTTGTTGGGTAATTTATCATAGATAGTACATACCTTGTTGTTGAAGAACAATTTGTACTTTTTCTCCAACAACTGCCCAACACTGATAAGATTGCTTTTTAAACCAGGAACAAAGTGACCATCATCAATATTTCTTCTCTGATTTTTCTTAGTGTAAAATGGAACTATACCTTTACCATTGACTATAACCTTACAGTCATTTCCCAGTTTGACTTCAGACTGAATACTAGTATCAATGGAAGAAAATAAGTCTTTATTACTAGTCATGTGGTTACTGCAACCACTATCCAAAAAAAATATATCATTTGCACATTCCCGAGTGACGTTACAGGTCAAAAACACAGGATTTTGATTATCCTCAAACTCATTTGTGATATGTGCAGAGTGATTTCCAGAACCTACCTGTTTCTTCCAACATTTGTTAGCAAGATGCCCAAAATTCTTACAATAATATCATTGCACTTTAGTTTTATCATACCTCTGATTTTATTGCAGCCACGGTTTGTTGTTGGTCCCTCTTAAATTAGGAGGATTCTGCTAAAACTTCTGCTCAGACTTTGATTCAACACCATTGTCCCTTGGACCAGAAAACACGAGTATGAAACCCTCCTCTACTTCTACCTCTAGTAACATGAAGTTGGGATTTGAAAGTGTGCTCCATTAATCCTTCTTCATATCTGGATATCTTATATTCATGAGCAACAAGAGAACGAGTTAACTCATCAATTTGCATTAGACTTAAATCTTTAAATTCCTCTATGGGAACAACAACAGGCTCAAACTTCTTGGGAAAGCTTCTCAGCACTTTCTCAATAACTCTTTTATTCTCAACATCATCTCCATACTACCTGAGCTGGTTCACAACACTCATTACTTGAGTCATGAAAGTATCAACACTTTCATTATCCTTCATCTTCAGATTTTTGAAATCCCTTCTCAAGTTCTGCAACTTGACTATCTTCACCTTGGACACACCTTGACAACAGGTTTCAAGAATGTCCCAAGCCTTCTTCAAAGATGCAACACTAGCAATATTCATAAAAATGGATTCATTTAATCATTGTTGGATTAATCCAAGAGCTTTATTATCCTTCTTTCGGTTTTCCTTCAGCAAAACACAGTCAGCATTAGACAGAGCCAATTATGCTGCATCATCAACTGGCTTGGGATATCCATCAATAACATAAGTCCACAAATCCTGAGAACGAAGAATCGTCATCATCTAAATCTACTAGGAATCATATGACTTCTCGCTCAGAACAAGAACATGAATATGAGAAGAACTACTACCAGACACGCCCATTTATAAAAATTGGTTGAAATTAAATAAACCTTCACACAAAAAATAGGAAAGTGAAATTGGGTACAAACATGAATTGTCTGCGCTGAAATGAGCAATTGATAGGATGCTCTACAGGATAGACTAGTAGCTCTGATACCAAATGTGAAAAAAGACGGAGGTGGATTGGGTTTGAGGGTTCGGGATTTCGGGGTTTATGAACACCCAACATACAAACAAAACGAGAAAAGAAATGTTGAATTGCGATATACGAATATGCTTTGGGCCCACAATTTCGGGGTTCAGGGTTTGCTAACACCCAATGCAAAAACAAAATACACCCAGAATTGTCGAATCGCGATAAGGTTGTGGGACCCTTTGGGTTTTGGCATTTGGGAATGCTCGATACATAAACAACACACAAGAACAATCACTGAATCAAGAAATCCTATCAGGATGTGGGGCCCAGGCAATATTGTTTCGGGGTTTGGAAGGGAACGACTCAATTACACAAGCCTATAGATATTCCGAAAGAATAAAAAAAATAATTCTGAATTGAGTTTACTAACTCAAAATTAAACGTAGAGAGAATAACTGCGAATACACCATAACAACTTCAATTCAAAAATGTCTTCAAAATCATTGATTACAAATTTGACTCTGGTATATAAACACAGAAAATTCCCCTTCGATCTTCTAAAGGATTTTAATCAAGGCGGTGATGGTGTCTTGTGGCCTGCAAAGGTTAAGGAGGCCACTATTTAATTTTATGTAAAACAAAAATATAATCAGTGGTTTAATCCTCGAGTCTTGAAGGGTAAAGACGACCATCGATGCACCATTTACAAAGAGGTAGTGAAATTACTTCCTAACAAAAACGTCTTCATAAAATTGAATGAGGAAATATTTGTATGACCAAAAGATGTTTTATTTCTATGAATATGATTTGAATGTTGAATTTTATATGATCCAAGCGAGCACCTTAAGATATTTTACTAGTATAATTTCCAAAATTGCGGCTGCTACTTAGGAGATAGATGGCATCATTATCGACTGCTATTCTTTGATGATCAAAATAGTGAGCTCAATTGCCGATGCATTCCTCCCTAAAATTGAGAGCTGAAACCGAATTTTGAATGTTTTCTTGTGTAAATTGGCTCAGTTTCCTTGTGGCAATTACAAGGGATTACAAGTTTGATAAAAAAAATTCAAAAAATGACTAAATCCCTAATATTTATTCATGACACTATGTTTGATGATCACAATAATTTCATTCTTACAGAGAAAATATTCATCTTTGTGCAATTGGAGACATCTCCAAACTACTGAATTTCTTGGAGAGATCGTTTGCGAATGTATAAGAAGGTACAAAAGAGAATTCTAGACTTTAATTCGTTTTGGCAATCAACTACGTTGGACGACGTGAGATAGTGCAAGCCTGCCAATGTCTGGTTGGATGTGTAGAGGTTGGTCCACTGAATTCCACAGTTATCACGAAGACCTTGCTGGAGCAAGAGTTGCAAACAACTTCGTGTGCTGGAGATCTTGGGAGTACAGACTTGATCATCCGTACAAGTGGAGAGCATAGACTCAAAAATTTCTTACCATGGAAATGTCTGTATAGTGAACTGTATTTTGAGAACTGATTATGGCATAATTTTGGACAATTCAGTATGCAGAAGCTTTAAAATATTTCCAGCATAGGGGATTCGAAAAGTGGGTTTCCAAAGAAATTTCAGAAGATACTGAGTAACTATTACTACGAGTCATATTAATTCCTAAATCATAGATGTACACTTTGTTCTTGTTCCATGTAGTAGGACTGGCATTCACAATGTTATTTTTCGCAATAGTTTGATAAGTTGCATTTCTCTACTGGTAGCCCATGATTTTAGGTTTTCTGACTGATCATATATGTTGTTTGCTAATTATAAGTTTTGATCTTTCTGTGGATCCTGACCAATTCTTATTATTTTTTGACATACTTTTGTGTGGACAAGAAGATTTAGTTTTCACTAAAAGAGCATCCGTTGAATGTTTAGAGAAATTTCTTTTTAATGTAAAACTGAAAAAATGAACGTTGACTTGGTTTGTTATAAGACTTTATTACTGGAACCAAACACAACATATAAAACATGACATGAAAAAGACATTCATGCTTCAAATGTCATATTCTAATCATTCCTAAACACCATTAGAAATTACAGTCATGTTCACCTTTTCCTTTGTTCAGTCTATTTTCCAAATAATAGTCGTCCTTGAACAAGTAAATATTGAAGAATGCATGGGAGTGTTTCAGAAAACAATGAACAATTACTACACAAGTTCCAACACTATGTAACAACATATGTAAGGTATGACTAGTTGTTTCAACAACTATTTGAGCACGTGTTTCAACATGTGTTTAGGCAAATAATAAAAAACTATTATAGAAAAAATTTAAGTGAATCACTCCTACGTCATACATAAAGATCAATACTTTGTTTTACAACAACGTTTTCAACATGTGTTTCAACAGAGAGTAAAATGTTATTACAACAAAACAAAGTTATAACAGAAACAAGGGAATTATAACAACATACTAAAAACTGAGATTACAACAACAAAATAACTTCATTAAAACAACAATAAATTCACCTAATATTTATGTACTAAAAACTTAATAAGATTCTACAACAAAACACTACACAACATAAGGATTTAAATGTAATTTTTAAACAGTAAACATAGTATGAATGCTACACCAAAATAAATTACTCTGTAATAAATTTAAACATTATTATGAATTTACAAACAAAGAGAATACCTCAAAACAAAAATACGTCTTTGACAATCCCCATTTTATCATCAACCTGCTGAGTCGAGTCATCAACTGCAACTGACGGCTCTCCGACGGAACCCGGTTGGAAACCGCCGCCGGAGATGGATGTAGCCTCGTAATCACCAAGGAAAATGCTTCGGCCTCGAGCTCTCTGCATCCAAAGAATCTACGTCAATGGAGTGGCGGTTTAGCGCCCAGATCTAACGACGGGCTTGTGATAATCCGTGGCCCACCTCCGCTTTCTTTATGGATGACAAGATCTCGGCCGGTATTGCCCGATGGACCATTTATGCCATTGGTATTGTGAGGGATGCGACCGTTCGGCTGAGGGATCTGGGCTATACCATAGAGGCCTTGGCCTTGCGGATCAAATCCCCTAAGCTTCTGGGTTTTCCCAGTCTCACCATTTTCGCACTCAATGACGATTCGATTTTCTCCCAAGGCGGCCAGGGTTTCGTGAACAACGTGAGATATCATATTCTTCCCAATAAAATATTGTTGTACATGTTAAATATATTGTACCCTCAACGATTATAGCCATTGCTTGCAGTATCTTGGTGGAGTTGTACTTTCTATTCTGTCTTGCTTTGAGCATATATAAGCTTCGGTATTTCCCTATTATTCAGGTGACTTATGAATCTCTTCAGTTCTATTCTATACTTCTTCATACATTTGAATATATTATTCTTTTCTCTCTGCCATTTCTCTGTCCTTCACAATTTATCCTTGGTATCCAATTTCTGACGATAAGCCCTCTTCACCGCAATTCCGAGGAAACCTTTCGATCCTCACAGCGTAGAGTTTCACGGATCTTGAGAGCACGTGTCACTGACTTTTCACAAAGTTTGGAAAGGTGTCTGCAATACTCTTTAAAGATCCCCGTGAAAAGTTAGCGAGAGGAAGCGAGAGATCCTGAAAGAAAAACACGCACGTTTCCTCAAAAACTAGTCAAAAGATTGGCCAGCGGAAAAGTGCCGAGCGAAGAAGTTTAAAGAACTTGAAGATTTTTCCTCTACTCGTTAAAGATTCAAACAGTGGGCAGAATTGTTTAAAAATTCAACGAAATCGCTCTCATCCGTCAAAGATTCTGGCAAATCCGCAGAGAAATCGTGAAATTCTTTCAAAATCTTTGAAGATTCACAATCTTTTCTTTACGAGGTGTAAAGAGCATCTGGGGTGCAAAGAGCGACCGGTGAAGCCGTGAAATTAGATCTGTGAGCGGTTCGCAGTGAAGCGATCCAGAAGGGGCCAGGAGAGTGCGGAAAGGAGCAGTAAGCCTCTTCACACAGTCGGGGGAGCAACTCGATCCTCACAGCGTAGAGCCTCACGGATCTTGAGAGCACGTGTCACAGACTTTTCACAAGGTTTGGAAAGCTGTCTGCATTACTCTTTAAAGATCGCCGTGAGAAGTTAGCGGAGGAAGCAGAGATCGCAGAAGAAGAAACCCTGCACATTTTCTCAAAGAATCGTCAAAGATTGACGTAGAAGAGCTGCAGAACGAAAGAAGTTTAAAGAACTTGAAGATTTTGCCTCTACTCGTTAAAGATTCAAGCAGGAGGCAGAATTGTTTAAAGATTCAAGGAAATCGCTCTCATCCGTCAAAGATTCTAGAAAATCACGAAGAAATCGTGAAATTCTTTCAAATCTTTGAAAGATTCACAATCTTTTCTTCCACAGGTGTAAAGAACGCATCTCAGGTGCAAAGAACAACCATTGAAGCCGTGAAATTCGTCCTGCGAACAGTTCTGAGGCGGGAAACCAGTCCAGAAGGGGCCAGGAGAGCGCGGAAAGGGAAAAAACATTTCAGCCGTCCGATCTCTAGCAGAGGCCGGACAGTCGTTGGACCAGCAAGAAAGTGCTCGAGGTTTAATCCTCTAGAGCTCACAGGAGGACTTTTGGCTTGAGAAATCCCGACGTCATCTTGACCGTCCGATCAAGAGACACGTGGCGAGATCCTATTCCATCGCAAAATCGGGAATCGGGAGTTGGACGA
>SNQJ01S0072548.1:22797-55969 GCA_010110895.2 Picea sitchensis
TAAGCGGTGGCCATCTTAACCTTTGAAGGAAACCCTCTACCATCACCGCCCTGATTAAATCCTTTAAGCAGATCGAAGGGGCAATTTTTTGGTGTTTAAATACCACAGTTGAATTGTAATTGATAACAAATACAAAAAAAATAGCTTGAAAGCACATTGAATAATTTTTTCGTATTCGGAGGTGTTCTCTCCGTTGATACGCTATTTTTACTTATTGAGTTCGTAAACTCTTTTCGATTTATATCTTAGCCTTAGACATTTCACGCTATTTTATTTATTGACTTCGTATAAGGTTGTTGGAGCGCGTGTGCAGTTTTAGCGCGCGAAGTTTGTTTGTTTGACTGCGCAAAGTTTAGTGCACGAAGTTTATTTGTTTGACTATAGAAATTTTAGTGCGTGAAGTTTATTTGTTTGACTGTACACAGTTTAGTGTGCGGAGTTTATTTGTTGACTGCACGAAGTTTATTATTGTTTTGTATTTTGCATCGGGTATTTGTAAAAGACGAAATCTGAACTCCAATTGGCCTCCATTTTCTACACTTCAGTTGATACCTTAAATCTCTTTTTAGTTTATAATAATTGTTTAACAACTAGATTTGAGTCTGATCGTGCAAAACCCAAGAATTGTTTTTTTCTCAACTTTTAGGAAATAACTCTTATAAAAATATTGAATTTAATAAAGAGATGTTTACCTTTACAGATGAACAAACAAGAACATTATGATGGAATTGATATACCTTGAAAACAATTCGCTTTTCAGTTTGTCTCAGAACTCACCAAAAATCGTAATGACAACAACGTTATGCCTAAAGAACTATGCTAACAGTTTCCTATCACTCTGAGATATCAGAGAACTTTAAAAATTTTGGAGTTCTCTGTTAGTTAAATCCTTAAGCCAAACAATGCTAATGAAGTCCAGAGACGATAAAGTTTCAACATAATTTGTATTATTCCTACATAAAATTGATAAAGATGGATGGGTTGTCCACTAGCAGATGAAATATGAAAAACAATATTGGATGATATGTAACATTTATGGCAAGGCGAAAACCAAACATATCCTTTTAATAGAATTTCAAATTTCATCCTTCAGAATGTCAGATCAGAATTTTCCCAAATTATTGTAGTATGTATAAAAAGCCTACGGATACAAGCATCCTTTAGAATTCTAGATCAGAAGATGGTGTGATCGTTTTACCATTAACGATACCCTCGTCACCCAACCATAGGTCGAAGCCACCCTCCGAGCACCTTAACCTTGACTGAGAATTAATATGGAAGAAAACCCTAGGTTAGATAGCCAAACAAGGTATAGCGCATCTTCCTCCAAGGATAGCACACCAACAATAGTTGATCAGATAGTCGAAATCCTAGCCAAGAGATAGTCCAAGCCAATACTGAAAACTAGTTGCTGTTGTAGCTGCACCTGCAGCCCTTGTCCACATGCGCGCACCAAACTGGGAACTGCAGTGCGCACCAGTTAGTCTCTGAAATTCTGAAATGTGTCAAATGAGAACTAGCACCCTATATTTATACTGGTTCTACCAAATTTGATGGGGCCAACTTCTCCTTCTGGATATGTGTCTGTTCAGTATATTATTATTATTTCTGACGGACTTCTTCTCTTGGAGGCTAATAACCTAATATAAATTATCTTCTTGAGCCGACAAGACTTCTAGGGTTATTATCAAATTAATTAGGCTTTTCTCTTGCTTTCCAGGGTCTTCTATTCTCGTCAGGTTCACATGCGGAAGTAAATACCTCCCGCAGCTACCATAATATTAACACTCCCTCCTAGCTAGGGAGGTATTACAGGTAATGGTCTTGAGAATAAAAACATACCATTTACCTGGTAGCATCAACATGGTAATTTAGACTATCTCATGACTAGATCATGAGCATCACCATCACCATCAGTTGCATCATTTCTTGAAACCATACTTCATTTGAGTAATTAGATATGATGTTGGATAAGTCACTCTCACCATAGAGTGATACAAGAAGAGTAAATGCTCTAAATTGTTTTCCGTCTGGAAAATATCTGTTCATCATCCGTCTGGATGATGATTATCTCCAATAAACTGTTGATAGTCTTCATGGAAATTAGAACAAAGATAGAACACAACTATGTCTATTCATAGTAGTACATAACTACAATCGAGTGGTACACTACCACACCAAGTAACACACAAGTACTTGATCAGCAACGTATAGTCACAAACAGTGGAACATATCCACCACTGTAGACCTCATCTACTGTCATACAATCTTCATAACAAACATCTAATAGCAACCTGCATAGAAATAATGTTATGATATAAACTGAATTATCTGGGCCAATCTTTCACTCACATTTGTGAGCTCTGAAATAATATCTGCCTCACGAACAATGGAACATATCCACCACAGTAGTGTTCATCTACTGTCATATGGTCTTCATAACAAACATCTAAAAGCAACCTACACAGAAACAATGTTATGATAAAAATTGAATCATCTAGGCCAATATTTCACTCACATCTATGATATATGAAAGAATATATACCCTCACAGTAGAACAATGAGATATCTGGACTATTCTTCTCAAGCAAGGAAGAATAACTATCATGTCTTATGAACATGGACCATTCCCCACCCTGGGTAATTCTTCCTACACTAATCAAAGTCCACCCTAGAGAGAATGTATAACCCTAAGGAATGTCTATCCCTGATTGTTGAGCCTGGACCATTCCCCACCCTGGGCCATTCCTCCTACACTAATCAAAGTGCACCCTGGAGAGAATGTATAAACCCTAAGGAATGACTGTCCAAACCATTTCCTTAGTTAACCACAAGAGGAAAATATTGTCCTGCATCAACCTCCAAAACAGACCATTCCTCATGTTAACCACAATGAGAAATCATTTTCTGGGGAGGCAGGCCAGTCTTCTTGAGTAACGCTCAAGAAGAGAGACTTCCCTAGACCACTCCCCATGTTAACTACAATGGGAAGTCGATGTCTATGATACATCAGCAATCAGAATACTTCCCATGTTAACCACAATGGAAAGTTACTGTCCGTCAGAAGTCTCAATCCACTTTTCGAACAGGAAAGCATCTGTCCAAGATGGAATATTTTTCAAATTTAAAAATGAAATGTCTTCAATAATGTTTTCAGTTCTCCCTCCTAACTTGGAGAGTCATTTCTTCCTTTTTCAATAAGAAGGAATTTGTTTCCACGAGCTCCAGCTTGAGTACGCAAACTCTTTCATTTTGGATAGAGACTTTACCAAAATGTCTGCTTATTTGATCAGATGTGGAAATATGTATTGGAGAATCATTTTCTCCTTTCTGGACTTCATCATGGATAATGTAATGCTTGATTTCAAATGTAATCTAGTTTGGAACACTATGAAGGCTTCATGTAGATCTGAACAATAGAGTATATCATAGTTGGAAAACTGGAACATATTTATGTGGCACTTCTTATGTCATCACGAGATTTGATCTACTGAGTAGTCATCTTGATGTTATAGGAAATCTTCACCACACTTTTGTTATGCACTGGAGGTTCTCCATCGAGTTATCTTCTTCTATCTGCATATAGGAGTCTCTTTCTGGTATGCCTCAAAGTCTTTGAGATTTCTCTTCATACGCTCTTTATTCAATTTTCTCTAAAGAACATTCTTTTGCATTTATTTGATGTAGAATTTCGACTCATGGATGTTGCGGATGATACAATGACTCATGTAGTGATATGTCTAGTGTACTAGAACAAGTAGTCATCATATTATTCTCCCTCCATCTGGGAGAACCTCTAGTTCTAGATCCCCCAATGATTTTATTTATAAGTCTTCCATCCACTGTTCTTCATTACGACTTTCAGTTCTTCTGTTTGATTTCTTTTAGTGAGTTCATATCAGGCTGGCAATCTTGTGATTCTTGATACAATGACTGGTTGTTATGGTTTCTCTTTCTTTCTTGGAATCTTCATGTTCTTCTTCATGTTTTTTTTAGCGTTTGGGTCCATGGAGTTTCTTATAGATTCCATGCTCTAGAGATTCCACTTCTTCCTTTCATCATACGAACATAGATCTTGATGGACAACCAGTAATACTTTAAGGCTTCTCTTCGAAAAAGTCTTCTTCTGCGGTTGAACTGAACATGTGTTGTCTTTCATGAATACTACCATGGATATATATATTTCATCATCTTGAATGAATCATAGGATTAGCTCTCTCCTAATCCTTGCTTCATGTATAAGTGCATATAATCAGCTCCCTCTGTCTAGCAGAGTCCATGCTTCCATCTACATTCTTATTGTCTTCTGCAATGTATAATTGGCTCTCTTGTCTAATATAGTCCACACTTTTGTATTCTTGTTTTCTACAAAATGTCATAAGTCCTTTTTCCAATTTCCTCTTGATTGTTGACTTCTTTCTGTCTTTGCTTCTTCTAAGTCTCTTCATGATTGCTTCGGCTTTATCTTTTAATTACTTCCACGTGATTTGTATTTCATTCTTTCATTTGTGTTATCTAATGATATATATTTTCATCTTGTTTGTTCTTCCATAGGTATAGTTCTTCTTGGAACACATTATCTTCCAAGAGATAGATATACAAGATATGTACTAGACGATGCAAATAAGATATGTACAGAGACGATGAAAACAAGAAATACGAAGAGTGTTGTTACCTTTTAGAAGAAGAATTATCTTCCATCCTGCTTAGTCTTCTTTGTAGGTTTCGCTTCTTCGACAATCCATGCCTCATGTTTCTCCTTCCTTTTATTTAGCTCGGGACAATGATTCTTGTAGTGACCATGGTTTCAACAGTTGAAGCATTGCACTTCTGAAATGTCTTTCTCTTGATTTCGCTTCCTCCTTGAACCAAACCTCCTTTTGTTCCTAAAGTTCTTGAATCTTGATGTGAAAGCTTGATCGTCATAATTCTTTTGGGGTTTCTCTTTTTTATTTATCCTTGATTCTTCTTGAGCACATCAAGTCCAAAGTTCTTCAAATGTCGGGTACTCCTTCCTTGTGTTCATGCTTGCGGACAATTCATCCCATGTCTTGGGAAGACCATTGTGTGCTATGTTCACCAATTCCTTCTCCGAAGTAATCTCTTCAATAGATTTTCGTTGATATCTTAATTGAGAGATCCTTACAAAGTATGATGCTATGCTATCATCCACATTCCTCTTCATGTCACGAAGCTCATTCTTCAGACTTATAACTTGGCCAATGTTTTTGACTGAGAAGAGATTTGTTAGGGCATCGTACATCTTATTTGATGAGTCAATATGGGAGATGTAGGGTATCAAGTGGTCTTTTATAGATTCCACTATGATACTCATGGAATTTGTTGTAGCCGCCTATGTTTTTTAACCCGTCACAATTTTCATTTCGATGCTGGAAATCATAAGATGATTTTCAGTTTCCCCTCTGAGAGATCGATGATCTCCAAGAGCTTGAGCGCGCAAGAAGCTCAATTTTTTCTACCCTCGAAACAAGTCCTACTTTTCGTAAGAAGGTTTCCTCCGTTTTGATCTATTTCTGTATCTTGTAAGTCGAATACTATAACCCATAAGTTCATGCGTCCCGAGTCACGAAATGGCGAAGTCATTTTAAACTTTCACTCAAGACAGTAACCAGGGTAAAATCCTTTGACTCATGATTAGGCGTCGTCGGGGTTTCGCGCCTCAGCGTTCGCCAAACCCAAATTTTTATTTTTACAGCCCCGAGAGCAGAGAACACGAGGCCTTTTCGAGTCAACCCTGGTCAAGGATTAAAGGCAAAAAAGCTAACCGTGGTTAAAATCTGTTCTCGACGGGTCTCCACTCGGCACTATCTTTTCGAAAGTTATGGCATCTAAAACCCCGACTCACGAAGTCGCAATGTAATTAGAACATGATTAATTAATTGCCTAATCCAAGATTTTCTTCCCCTTAATTGAGTCCTAATTATCGCCATCTCGTGGTTTCGTGACTCGACGTACTAATCTCCCAGAAACTTGTCTTCGAGGTTCCGAGTTGCAATATGGCGAATAAAATGATTATAAAATTAATTATGCTCCAAATCGCGATTACTGTTAATTAATCCAAAGTCGGTCCTCGCGATCTCGTGAGTTGAAGACTCAAAGTGTTAAAAGGAAATCCACGATGCAACGAACGGCGAGAAGTTGATTAAAGTTGGTAAGCATTTGATTAATCAAGCTAAAACAAGATATATCCCGCACCTCGAGGCTTGCACGTTTCTCGAGGTAGACATTTGCTCTCCATACTTCGACTGACTGTCAAACCGCCAGAAATTTATGACATTTATGAAGAAATGGGGTAAATCCACGCATATAAGATCGGATTTTACGCAATAAATTTGTTTCTAATTACGATTTGAAGACTTATTTTGAAAAGTACCGAATTTTCAAATATATATAAGAGTTTCATTTCATTATAACGAACGCATTTTCATAAGTACACAGAACTCGTCATTTCTGAGTGAACTAATTTCTGCATGTATACACAGTTCTATCGCAGAAGGGCGAAAATGCAAGCTTCGTCTATGGCTCCATGGAAAGCTGCAAAGGCGAATGTCGAGGTCGCGAGACAAGGATCAGACAATGTCTCCGACACCTCGCCCCGGAGTGTCGATTCGGTCCCCAGCTGGTCATTTGTTTCAGACATTCTGTAATCAGAATTGGTGAATTATTCAGACTCAGACGACAATGAAAAGGATGATCTAAACACTAAATAAAAGATAGTTGTCCAATCCGGACTACACAGGGTAGTAGCCATACCATGGTTGCTGCCATATTATGACATGATCTGATGGGTGTTGGATCACATAGACCTACCCACCAGGACTATCATGAACGGGCAGCGGGTCATGGTTGGTCCTTTTAGGCCGGAACATATCCAAACCATGTATAAGCTCCTCATGACGTCTGAATTAAACATATGGTGCTGAATTCCTGGAGGAATTCAAAGAAAAGGAGTGCACACAATATGATAAAACCATGCCCGATTTAATAAAGGATTGGGTTTCGCACACCGCAAAATTCAGAGCAAATGACCAGGGTGTTTATTCAATCACTTCGCTGGAGCCACAGTATAAGTATGTGGCCATGATGACATGCTGACTATTTGGGAGAGAGGACACATCACATTTTTTCATCGCGTGGGTGCCTCTGATGTTTCTGGTTGCAGAAGGTTGCTCGTTTAATTGGGCAAAGATACTCTCGGACAATTTGGCCAACCAGGTCACAGAGTATCGAGAGAAGAGGGAAAGTGGGAGGTCGTCCTCATTCTTCATGTCCGCATATATCATGGACGCGATATGTTCCATGACACCATTCCCATTGATGAGCTGGGCTTGGACTCCGACCGAAGACAGGCCCATACATGTATACCACGAGAAGCTATGGGAAAATAAAGCAGACAGTTTCATATACGAAATTTTCAACTGGGTGATGGTGCCCCTGCATATCGCCATTTTTGGTCACCCACCACCTCGTATCTCGGAAAACATTGCTGCAAATCTGAGTGGCATAGTGGACTGCTACGTGGAGGCAGAGTTCTCGTACTTCAGAGTGTTTGGGGCTATTGTTCCCCCGCTTACGCTACCATTGTTCATCCCCGATAAGCTGGCTTGTCGCAAGGTTGCCTGACAGACAGTAATTGGTGGGGTAAGTAAAGAACTCAAATGATACTCAAATAAGGTGTGGTCGTCTTTTCCCATTCGGCTGAATTCTTATTCTTTATGGGATTTTGGGCATGCAAAGGCTGAGGCTGCAATCCTGGAAGACCTGAATTTGGTCTCCATCGAGTATAAGAAACATGATCCACAGAGGGTTGTGAGCAACCATTTAGCAAATTGTGGGCTCAAAATATTCGAGCATGAGAACTCACCCTCGGATGATATCTTCCGAGGGGTGAGGTCTTACGAAGAATTTCTAGTCTGGATCCGATCCTTGGCACCTGAGGACACAACTATTGTGTTAAAATTCCAATAGCATAGACGAAGCGGTCTCCCCATTGTGTTGCGAGTTGAGAATTCGGGTGTTCCCGAGACAAAGCAGAAGGATGTTGAAGAGCCCAAAGATGCAATTCCTGACTCGGCAAAAAACTAGGATGAGGAGGAACAAACAAAGAATCCCGAAGTAGAGGTACTGACTACGGACCCGCCAAAGAAACAAAATCCGGAAGTTGAGACAAATACCCCGGAACCGCCAAAGAAGTAGAACCCGGTTGATACCCCAGGAAAATCAACGAAACAAATCGGGGAACCCATCACTTCTGTCACCCCCTTGTAGTCGGAGCAGGGGAATATCGAAGAAGGATGGATATTTAATGAGGAGATGAGGCCCATACGAGCAGAAGAACTTCCTCCGAACGAGTTCTTCTTTGATAAAAAGAGAAAAGTGGTAGTAAAAAGGGAATTCTACCAGGAGGGAGAATCGACTGCTAAGAAGTTCAAGGTCATGACCGATGGAAAAAATAGAAAGAATGAAAAATTTTCCACCGAGATCGCAGGGATGCTAGGAGCGTATGCATCGGCGAATCAATTTTCGGTTGGACTTTTAAAGAACCAACTCAATAGGAAAAATCGCCTGATCAGGACTCTCGAGGCCAGATTGGCCTCGGCCACGGAAAATGCTCAAGGCCAAGTGAGTGCGGAGATAGAACTGGCCCGACTAGCTGATAAAAATGAGATAGAGGTGCTTAAAACCAAGCTCGAGCAAGCACATCTAGTGGTCCGAGACGGTCAGATACAGGCAGGCCAACAAAGGACTATGATTGCAGAGCTACAAGCTCAGGTAAAGATCACCGAAAGCAGGATGATCAACATCGAGAGGTTTAAATCCCGAGTGAGCGAGATTCGGGACAGAATCTCTTCTGCACAACAGAATTTGCTCACAAAAGTAGGAGCGATCCGAGAGAATTGTTTGTTGATGAATTAGGTTTCCGAGAACCTGACTGTCAGAGAGAGGGATGCAGAAACGGCTCGGGTTGCCTTCCAGGAGGCGGTGATAGCCACGAATAATAGAGTTTCGGTAGGTTCTCCCGGGCTCGCCATCCCAAAACAAACCAGAGGTAATATTCTGTTGAAATATTGGGAACACAACATTGCCCTGGGCAAGGAGCAAGCCCAAAAGGTAACCAATTCATTAGAAGAAGCCTTCAATTCTATAGATGGCGAGTTGTTGGGTATGGACAGTGGAGGCGACATAGAAACATTGATACAAATGAATGTGGAACAGATCTTGTTTGATATGAAAGAGAAGGATGAGAGAGTTTGGACCGATATCTCTCAGATAGTTATGGTGGACATGGACCGAGTTGATAAGCACATGATCCAGTCCAGCGCGCAACTAAGTGCCCTCAACATCATCAATGCACAAATGGGGGACAAGCTACAGCAGTTGGCTCGAGAATGTTACTTCGTCGAGGCCAGTTGTCAAGCGGAGCCTTCACGACTCGTATCTCAGCTTGTGGAAAGATGTATTGCATGCACCGAGTCCGCGCGAAGATGAGCACCTGGCACTAAATGAAGACAGAGTAGGGGAAATTGAGCGATTTCTCTCTCCTCTGTCATAACTGAAATTTTGCGACTATTGAGATTCTACCTGCTTTGTAGAAATTGTATAAATATACCCCAGAGAGAAATAAACAGGGCTGGACTCTTTTTGAGTTATTTGTAATAGAGTTTTTACATTGAGAGTTAATACAAGCAGATCTGGAGATTCTCAATTCCTTCACTTCTATATCACAAGTTTGCTTCCTTGTATCTCATTTTTACATTTCAATTCATATTCATAATTGATGTGCTTCGTTGTAATTTAGTACGACCACTAATATAATGAATGAATTTGGGTTTTCTGTAATTGTTTATTGCCTTTCCTTTGCACCAGCTATCAGTTGTGTAAGACCAATCTGGAGTTTCGTAATTCTACATATATTCTTTGTTACATTGGTTATTTTCTTACATATTTTCCTCTCCCGTTTATGTCGTGAGTTTTCCACTGGTTGGAACTTTACTTTGTAAATGGCTCAATGTTTTTCTCTCATCTCACCCCTTTTATAAAAATATGATACAGTTACGGGAACGAGCCTTAGATTTGCATCTATATGTTATTTCTGTAACTATAAGTTCTCTTTTATAAGATCAAACTGAGACAACACTTAATCTTTCCTTAAAGTCTTTTATATCTTTATTGTTCCCCCATGACAGTTCCTGTACAGACTCAACCTAACGTTGAACCCGGGTTATTGGACCAAACAGACATCGCCTTAAACATCTTCAACACTATCCTTAAAACAACAACTAACCGGGCCGAACTTGAACAATCATGGGCAGCCATTGAGCGAGATATAAATATCCAGGAACAGTTAGAAGCCAGACAATGCCAGCGAAGAAATCTTCCTTAGTTTCCTTCCCCGAAGGTTTGATGTTTCTACCTTATCCACCTTTTAACCACTTTCGTATGCCTTGACTCTGTACCTTTAAGCCTTAAGTACAGACTCAGGAACAACAACATTGATGTCAACATATTTGAACTTCTCCATAGCTGCAACATTCTGCGGTTCCTTCTCTTTTCCTTCTTCAAACTCTGGCTTCACGATCTTTCCTTTCACGATATCCAACATTTTATTCTTGGCAAGGATGAGGTCGATCTTTGTCTTCCATGCTCTGAAGTTGGAGGCTCCATCTAACTTGTTCTCATACTTCATAGAGTTCGTCATGGTTGCTTGACTTGGTCAAACCCTATATTTGACCAGAAATTCAAACTTCACATCTTGTCTTGCTGAGAGTATCAAGAGATGCGCTAGGCTAGATCACATGGATATGTCCAGAGATTAGGTCAATCTCTTCACTTAAGGTTCCTCAATAAGAGGATTAGGGTTTCTGCAACTGCTCCTGCTAGTAACCTTAGTGGCAGTGTCTTGAAAGTTGCTCTTGCTAGTAACCCTAGTGATAGTTCCTCAGCGAGCTCAATATCCTAGTGGCTATGTTTCATTCTAGTGTTTAGACTAAATGAAGGAGGTGTGGGCCCATAACCTATTAGAATATAGAAGATGGTGTGCTCGGTTTACCATTGACGATACCCTCGTCAGCCAACCATAGGTCGAAGCCACCCTTCGAGCACCTTAACCTTGACTGAGAATTATTCCAGAAGAAAACCCTAGGCTAGATAGCCAAACAATCTGTACCGCATCTTCCTCCAAGGATATCGCACCAACAATAGTTGATCAAATAGTCCAAAACCTAGCCAAGAGATAGTCCAAGCCAATACTGAAAACTAGTTGTTGTTGCAGCTGCACCTGCAGCCCTCCTCCACATGTGCGCATGAAACTGGGAACTGCAGTACGCACCAGTTGCTCTTTGCAATTCTAAGATGTGTCAAATGAGAACTGGTGCCCTGTATTTATATTGGTTCTGCCAGATTTGTTGCGGCCGACTTCTCCTTATGGATATGTGTTTTTTCAGTATATTATTATTATTTCTGGCCGACTTCTTCTCTTGGAGGCTAATAACCTAATATAAATTATCGTCTTGAGCCAACAAGACTTCTAGGGTTATTAGCCAACTCATTAGGGTTTTCTCTTGCTTTCCAGAGTCTTCTATTCTCGTCAGGTTCACATGTGGAGGTAAATACCTCCCACAACTACCATAATATTAATGGTATACATATCCTATCTTCCTATGAATTCAAACTTGTGATTTTTTAGGAGGAAACACATGTTCTTAACCATTAGACCCACTCAAACTATATAGAATATTTTAATTTACATCCTAATACATGACAAAATAACATTAAAGAGTAATTTCTCAACAAATTTTCTACATCTCCATTTTACTTTATCTTTATGGGCTATAAGTATACCAATAATATTTAATTTTTTGATGTTTTAAACTAATCTATTAGTAGAAAAATTCACCCAACTATGTAAACTATTTAAATCTTCATGTTTTAATGTTCCATATATATACTAATAATATATATATTTTTTAATATTTTAAACTAATCTAAATATTGTTATTTATTAGTGAACATTCATCTAGCTATATAAACTATTTAACTCTTGATGTTTTAATGTTTAATATTTCATTAAGTGCTTTTCTCATAGCATAACAAAGCAACACCACATGCTCCTCATTTGCAAAGAAAAAGTAATTACTCTTCTCATTTATACTTTTCCATCTGTATTTTTTATTTAGCAAAGCAACACCACATGCACCTCATGAACTTTTCCTTGTTTGCAAAGAAAACGTAATTACTCTTCTCATTTATAGTAAATTTCATTTATCTCTTTGAATTACATTTCTCCACTAGATCTCTCTTGATTGACCTAAATTGTTCATGACCATATTTCTTCTTTTATTAAATATATTATAAATAAGGGATTTGTACTCTTACTCTTAATTTTTCTCATAGGAATTGTTTATGAACTCTCTTAACTATCACAAGACAACTTATAAAATCAATGTATGTACTAATTTTCTGAATAAAGATTTCTTCAATTCCCAACTTTACTATTAAATCTACCTAGATTTGTTTTATATTGAATAAATATCTATCATGCTCTTTATTACACACTTTTCAACACCACATTTATGGTTATAACTAGAGTTAAATTTAAGGCACAAGTACTCGTAATAAGAAACCACCTTTGATTTTTCACCATTAAATATAATGGTTATATCCTTATTTCAAGTGTCTCCCTAATCAAACTACCTTGGTTATGTTGACATTAACTTTTATTTTCAAGTAGCTTAAGGCAACAATATGTCTTGGAGACTTATCTTTTTCTGACAACACCATATCATCTACATAAATCAACAATAACAAAACACATCCTATTATAAGCACTCATCCTCCATCCTTTCTCATCCAATACTTTATTTCATCTATAATATCTAGATAAATTGGCCAAATATTGTTGGTGAGAGGGGAGACCCTTGTTTCACATCACTGTCATTGTTGATTTTGATTTTGGTGCTTCAATTTTTATTAATTATGGGTCTCCCAAGTTCTTCCATAACCTTTTTGTTTAAATTTTTTTTTATCATTTATAAGTATTGCTAGCTCTACCATAGCCTTTTCATATAAGAGAAAAAATGCTTATTTCCACTCAAAAAGAATTCATAATTTATCCATCCTTTCCGAAATTTCTATTCAAGTGACTACATCCAAAAATTTAGCAATTACCGACAATTATATCCCCAGAGCAATCAGGCTATGTTGAAGGCAGACAAATCATGGACAGCGTCATCCTAGCACATGAAGTATTCCACTCTCTGCAGAAGACCAAAACACCAGGTATGCTCCTCAAATTAGATCTCTCTAAATCCTTTGACAAGATAAGCTGGGAATATATGCGGGCAATGCTCCTAGATTTTGGTTTTGATCAACGTTGGGTGAATTGGATTCTGAATCTAACTTCCTCGGCTTTCTTCTCCATTCTTATCAACGGTGTCCCCTCTCGACCCTTCTCCCCTTCAAGAGGAATTAGACAAGGAGATCCTCTTTCCCCTTTCCTCTTCATCATTATGGCCGAAGGTATTGGTCGTTCCATCCATGCAACTATTGAAAGCAACCTTCTGTCAGGCCTACCCTTGCATGGAATTTCCCCTCCTATCTTGCATAGTCAATTTGTGGACGACACGCTCTTGATGGGCACCCCAACTGTCCATGAAGCCAACTCACTTCTAGCGATCTTCCAGACCTTCTCAGACGCCTCGGGTCTGGACTGCAACAAGGATAAGTCCCAATTTTTTTCTTCAATACGCCACCTCTGATTCAGCTACATATCTCTGATATCCTAGGTTTCAACAGAAGCTCCCTTTTATCCAAATACCTTGGCATTCCCCTAATTGACAATGCCCTCCGGAACTCCTCTTGGGAACATTTATTATCCTCCTTTACCAAGAGGCTTTCTTCCTGGACCTACCGAGTTTTAAATCTTCCTTGTCGTCTTATTATTCTCCGAGCTGTCCTTCAAGCCCTTCCTGTCTACACCTTCTCTGCACTGGCTACCCCAAGATTTGTTCTCGCAACCATTAAAAACTTACAAAGAAACTTCTTCTGGCAATTCCTCAACTCAGGGAAGAAAATAGCGTTGTTCAGCTGGAAAAAACTATGCCGACCCAAAGAGCAAGGCGACTTGGGATTACGGGACCCCCTCATGATGAACAAAGTTTTAAGCACCAAAATTTGGTGGCGGTGGCTCAAAAACCCCAAGGACCTCTGGGCCGGACTTTGGAGGAAGAAATATGCACCAAATGTGGTGGAAAAGAACCTAATTCCATGGAATGGGGACAACCCAGGCTCCTTAATCTAGACAACAGCTAGGCAAAATACACATCTGGTTACTCGGCATGCCTTCTGGGAAATCAGAAATGGGGAAACCACTCTCTTCTGGAAAGATTCCTGGCAACAATGGCCGGTTTTAGACAATGAGGATTGGGTGAGGGACATATTCACCCAAGATACACTCGCGGGCCTGACAAGAGTAGCTGACTATTGGTAGGACAATCCCCCAGAAGACACCTAGCGATGCTGGCACCTGGACAGGGAACACACTAATCTGGAAGCACATGTGGACCTGGTACCCTGGCAAGAGGAAATGGCCAAACAGAAGATTCCCAAAATCGCAGGAGAGGATATCCTTCATTGGGGATACTATCCAAGGGGCACCTACAGTATGCAGGAAGCATATCAGATCATAACTCGGGTATACCCCCTCCCTACAAGGAAAGTTTGGCACAAAATCTCGAATCTTAAACACTGGCCAAAAATCACCCTCTTTCTCTGGCTTGTCTCCCACTCAAGCATACTAACTTGGGATAACCTCTCGAAAAGGGGTTTTGTTGGGCCCTCTATTTGCATGCTTTGTGGAGAGGCAGACGAAACCATGAATCATCTCCTCAACTCTTGCCCTTACACTGCTCAACTTTGGGATCAAATGGCACTCATCATGCGCACTTCGGATCGCCATAGAGAGAGTATCATTGACACCATCACGGACTGGAGGGACCAGGATTTCCATTCTCCCCACCTCAATCGTATTTGGCAATTACTTCCAGGCTTCATCCTTTGGCAAACCTGAAAAGAAAGGAATAGAAGGCTCTTCAGAAATGTCTCTCTCCCCTGGAAACACTGCTGGAATCAATGTTGCTGCAATATCATGGAAACTCTCAACCTTCAGCAGTGGACTGACGAAAACTTGCTCAACATTCCTTCCAAACTCCCAATCCTCCATCATTGGTAGCCTCTCTCCCCTCATCATTCTCTACCCCCCTCTTCTCCTTCCACCCCACTCAGCAGCCCCTCCTTTTGGTCTCCCCCCCCCTAGTAGATTTCATTAATCTCAATTTTGACGGAGCCTCTAAAGGAAATCCAGGCGCAGCAGGATATGGAGTAGTCTTCTGCAACCATCATGGGTACATCATTTTCATCAGCATAGACAACCTTGGTCATTCCATGAACAACGCAACAGAACTTTGGGGACTCATCCGGGGTTTGCAATTATCCATTGATTACAATTTCACCAAGCTAATAGTCGAGGGGGACTCTCAGGTCATCACCAATCTTCTCTGCAGAATTCTAAATGGAGCAAACCCAGACAGAATGTCAGCTAGTTGGAGACTCTCACATGGGCTACAGATTATCACAAACCTAATGCAACCAAATCAGGCAGTCATACCTGCTCATGTCAGGAGGAAGGCGAATCAATTCACAGATGAGCTAGAAAATATGGGGACTAATTGGAATGGACCAGAACTCCTCTACAACTCGGCTCTGGAATCTGATCACCCTATTCTCCATCATTGTATTCGCAAAGATGGAATAGTGGACACACCCCCGGATGGGGTGCTAGTGAGTTACACCTGGCGCGAGGTGGAGGAGAGGAATGGCCAACGAGGCACAGAGAAATGAGACGGGATCATGCCATCGCCTGCCACCCCGATCCAACATTAAATTGCCATTACCATGTTGTGGATGATAATTAAGAAGCTACCCTCTCCTCTCAAGATTCATTTCACGGTCGGGTTATCCATGTATGCCTTCTATCTCTGTGCACGCTTCGACTGACATCCCCCTCTGCGGCCTTCGCCTGAGCTAACCTAGAATTTCATGCTAATCGCAGCCCTTGTTCGACTACAGGATTTCTTTCACTGCCTATTGCACCTGGCTTCCTCTTTTCATTATGAGATGAGCCTCATGCCACGCCCTCGAGGGCGGCCACGCAGAGGCTCTCCATGAAAACCTCGTCGGCCCTCTGTCTTTCCCCCTGATTCGCCTTCCTCTTGTTCCTCTCCATCCCTTCAGCCTAAGCCAATTCTTCCTGACCCCCCCATTCTATCCGTTTCACAATTTGATAGCATAGCTATCATCCCCAGGATGCCATGTTCCTCCTCGCGCCACCTTCCTGACCCCCCAATGGTCGGGCCTCCTCTTGCACCAATTCCTAACTCCGCTAGGAAGACTGTGGGAGAGACACCTCCTTGCGAGCCTCAAAACAAGGAGAGCCAGTCCCCAAACTCTTTCTTTGACACACAGCTGCGAGAAAGCCTCACAATTCTCTTTGGTTTGGTCTTCAAACTCCATCAGGGGGTGGAGGACCTTCAATTCCATCTGCAAGCCACGGATGGAAAGGTAGCAGTCCTTCTCCAGCTCCTTTCCTCCCTTCAAGAGGCTTTCCCCTCGGACCTCACAGGTACGGCTTCAACACAAGAACCCGGTGTAGCGACCAGTGAAGGAAATGCCCAGGCGTAGCGTTCCGCAAGAAATGGGAAGGAGCAAGCCAAGCATGAGGACATGGCCATGGAGGTGGACACAACATGCTGCGCATTGCAGGATACCTCACCATTTGTCGACAGGATCGAGGGAAGCGTGGACGCTAGAAAGAAGTGGGTCGATCAAGTGACATACGTTAAGGAGGAACTATGGTCCAAGGCCGTGCACGTCACCTGGCGAGGTTATTTTCCAAATGTCTAAGGTCTTAAGGGCACTTCAAGTTTCAATAGTTTCACTACTTTTTAGCTTTTGTCCAGTTAGTTTCAGACTATTTCCTTAGACTATTACACTACCTATGTTTGACTTCCATGCTGGTTGGACTAGTTTCCCCTCTGTTAGGGTAGTCCAATAACCACAGTATGAATATTCTCTGTATTTTGTATCTCTTTTTGGTCTTGGAAGGCCCTTTGAATATAATACTACTAACTTACAAAAAAAAAAATTATGTTCTCCCTCTTTATTGAAATACAAGAAGGAATGTTATTGTTTATAAACAAAATAGGCCACACTGAGTAAACATACCGAATCTCTTCATATTGATTAACACCAACAATTTCCAATGAAAGCCTAACATTACGAGGTTCACTTGTAAATTCTAGCCATTTTTCAGCAATTTCCCTAAATGAATAACCATCTACATGCATTCAAAGAATGTCATATTCAATTCTCTTTTGTGCATTGTAGTCCATAAATTTTTCTATGCTTTGGCACCTAAACAATCGCTGCAAATGTGGAATTATGGGAATATGTCAGAGAACCTTCCGAGGCACCATTTTTGTTACTTTATTGGTTCAATATCTACTAATACCACATACCGGGTATTTTGTTTTCAACGCATGTTGTCCATTATATATAATATGATCATTAGGAAATGCATATATACTTTGATACTCCATTCTAATGTCTTTCATAATGACATGTAAATCTCGATATGTGTGAGGTAAAATATTTGACGAGGGTAACATAAATTCACCTAACAATCTAAAACAAAAAAAAAATAGTTAATGTAAAGAACAGTAATTGTAAATATTGCTTTTTTATTTTACACATTAATTAACACTAAAACAAAGGGGTAAAATTTAACCTTTATGTAGATGTGATGAAACATATTACATACGTTAGGATCTGTGTCATACAAGTCCTCGAAAAATGATTCATAACCTTTAAGTTCACCAACAACAATGTAGTGGAGAGAAGATTTTCTCTTGACCCTTTATAAAGTCCTTTATTTTCCTTTTCAATAAGAGGTTCATCATAAATACCATCACTACTGTCCCCATGATCCTCATCTGGATGATCGAATAAGTCTTGGATCATTTGATTTGTCCCATCATCTTGAACTATGTTATTATTTTCATATACTTCCATGGGATCATTAACTTGATCTTCATTATCTACTTCATGTTCTTCATATTGTACAACATCATTTCTGCTACCACTTGGTGCTTTCTGCAGAAAGATAGGGGGAAACTCTAAATTTATAATTACAAACAATCAGTCAAAATTAGTGCATGTATAAAATAGTATAAAAGTTTGAGAATACAATCAATATTAAAAAAGTTAATGAATATATATATATGTATATATATATATATATATAGCTAATTACCATGGCACGATATTCATTTGATTCCCCATCCATGTGCCCATATTTTCTACAATGTTTTTTAGCTTTTTCTTTTAAAACTCTTTTGAGACATATAGTACAAATTTGTTTTCAAGGGAAATAAAATTTACCGTCACCCTTTTCACCCTCTTTAATTTTTTCCCAACTCTAATGTTTTATGACATTCTTCCCCACAGACATATACTGATGATTATCTTATAAAATTGAGTGGTGTATAATAGAATATCTATTACATTTTTCTATTATAACATATGAAAAAAAAACATGTGTTTTGTTCTCTAAGAAGACCTTAAACCCTTTTTGAACCATTGTTGTTATAAAAAAATTGTCGCAACACCCTTAGAATGAAACATAATTATATGTTTTATAACGTTCCAATTCCGACAATAGTTGACCAAGTCAATGTTGACTTTGTCAAATAGTGGGTGCCCATTAGGAGGGGAGGACCCAATGTCCACACCGTCGCAAGAGTGACACACATTTGATGTCATCACTCTTGTGACGACCTTTAGAAGATGTATCTCTTGTGATGATTTGAAAATTATGTTGCACATGCGATGATATCGAGAAGGATGGAGAAAAAGACTTAAAATTTCCTCTATTTTTCAACAGTATGGCCAATTTTGTCCATAATATCGCAAGTAGATTGTCACAATTTTTCCAATATGTAATAGTGATATTGTGCCGCAACAAGGTAGTTATAGATCCTAGTATCATATATAAAAATCAAACTTCAAAGCATATATGAAAAAACATGAACATATTATATTGTTATGAAACAAGTGAACAAAAGATTGGAAGGAAAAGATACTCTTCTATTAATCAATTAAATAAGAGAGTTAGTTACAAGTTGATTCTGCTTCTAGCACTGTTTTGGAACCAATCGCCTAGGTTCCTCCTAAAGTCTTTCAAGCATCAACTAAAATGAAAATATTCCTCAGATATTCCGATAAGGATAGGAACACACCTTATAACTATATACAAGAGGAAGTGACTTTGGAAAAGGATTTTCTAGGTTTGGGGAAAACTTCTCAAAGGATGAAGGGGAATGAAATATTACTCAATTTTCTCAACATAACCTTGTACCATCATAATTTTCTTCATCATTTCGATCAAAGGTTCTTTTATATTCTCCCAAAGAGGTTGCGGAGGTTGAAATCCATTGTGTACGGGTTTGAGAACGTTAGAAAATGAGCCCAATCAAAAACCCGCCCGAAATCTCAGAATTATTTTATTTTTCATTATATTTTAGGGAATCCATGGGTTGCACACTATAAATGCATGGATGTCTATCTGTGTCTCAAAGGAAACCTGCGGATATGCTCAAAATTCATGTTTTTTAGATGACTTGGATGAGGAAAGGTAGGAATTTTATTTTGCAAGCCAAAGGGAAGGGTAGGCCATAGCACAAGTGCATAGGTGTGGAATTTTATGCTATAACAGATGCCCCCTAATATGTGAGGTTAGAAGGGAAACATGATGGCTGAAATAAATTAGAACTTTGAGAGATGAGGATGCATTGAATTAAAGTCTTGAAGGTCTCCAAGTAACTGATCCAAAAACAAAAACCATTAGTCAAGTTCAAGTGAGAGTATTTCCTTCCCAAGTCGAGCATACCCATGCTCAAGAGTGATGTAAGCATGGCCGCCAAATCAAGTAAATAGTGTATTGATGGTACATATGAAAGTATGAAAAACATACATGGCCATGCAAAGTACACATTGGATCCATGTGATATATAAAAGTAGAAAACATGGCCATGAGGTATACACAATGGATCCATGTGAAAGTAGATCATAGCCACATGTAGATACATAGTGGAGTTATGTCTCAAAATAAAGAAAAAAGGATATCTAGGACAAATAGAGTGAACAAGATGGTGCTCTATAAGTACCAATGTTTATGGGGTGGTACAATGTATGTCGGGTAGGATCACAAAATATGTGATGCTCGTACTTCACCCAAAGTCTTCAAAGCAATCCACCATGATACAATTCTACACTATGAGAATAGATGTGTTGGGTTAGAACATAGTGAGACACAGTGTGATTACCGATCATTTATGCATACTGGTAAAAAATATGTGACAACCCACCGATGATGATAATGGGTGTCAAGGTACCATGGTACAATCTAACAAGTGTGAATAAATGAGCTGAGGTCAAACACCTCGTATAATCTATCGAGTAGAGGACATTGATGTATTCCCACTGTGTGAGGGAGCCTTCCACTGATGACTGCAAGACCCAAGATATAAAATATGACTCTAGATCCCTATCCCAGAGTAAGATGTGCTGACGTTGATAGGAATATATTTGTTGGAAGGAAGACATTAAGGAATCCTCCATCATCCAACATGAAGGGTAGCAGAAGGCCAAATATTTGGAAGGACTCAGACAAAAATATTGTAAGAACTACACTGAGGTACGACTCCGGCATGCACCAGATGGAATAGTGCACGTCAAATAATCTTTGAATAGTAGCCAATAATGAATACTAATAACAAAGATGAGTAATATACCAATGGGGTCAAATGTAAATCAAGGAACCGCACGAATCCATACAAGTTAATATTTTTGTTGAATTCAAACACAAGGGAAACCACTTAGTCAGTGATCAATAATAGTTTGTCATACGATGAGCACAAGGTCACCTATCAATGATGTAAATAGGCCCAGGTTGAAACTCTGGGTCATACTCTCAGAGAAATGTGTCAAAGTCGATAAGAATTCAATGAGGACCTTCCATACTGGAACAAGTAAGAGGCATAGATACTTGTGATGATGAGATGGACTTAACTGACTTAGGAAGACCAACTTGCGAGGTTATATACTTGACTGTAGAATGGATGACTCATGCTGAAACTTCCCCTGAAAAAAAACATGACACATTATGTGACTTAGGAAGCATGACTATAAACTGAGATACATTTGTGATACATGAGGCATCAACAAACACTCCATATGGTTGGAAGAATAACCAACTGGGGGAGATAAAATCTCAATAACGAGAAAAAGGTCTGCTAAATCCATACTAGACCCAAAATGATGAGAGACTGACTCAATATTGTGTTTTGTTCAAGGGAGAAAAGAGTGTCGCCAAAAAGAGATGGATCTTCCCCCCCCTTCTTTTTGGTTTTTTTATTTTTTTGGTCTTTTCATATTATTAAATCCTAAAAAAGAATAAAAGAATGTTATAGTACAATGGAGGAAACAAGTGTCATTGGAAATAAAACTAGTTCCAGAGCGTAAGGAATATACCTATGCTCAATGCAAGGAAAGCATGTGCAATATAAGGACACTCAGGGGATGCTTCCTCCAAGGATAAGGTGGTTAGTCACAAAGGAATACATTGCAAGTTTGGGAATTGATAGGAATGCATAAGCAATTGGTTAAACAACATCATGTTGTAGCTGACATTAGGCGTACAAGAGGAAGTGGTCGATATGCAATGTAGTTACAACTCAACTTCAGGAAGTAGAATTCTGATAGTGTTCTTTTTCGTATATTTAGTCCCTTAGGCCCGAAAAAGCATAAAACAATACCAAGGATAACTCTTCTAGCCAATGTTGACTAGAGTATTCCTTTTTCGTAATTGGTCTATTTGGTCCAGAAAAAGAATTAAACTAACATTGAAATAGACCTCCTTTAAAATCTATTTAATGAGTGTGAAAGAAACAAGTTCAGTCTTAAAAGAGCTTAATTAAAACTCCAAGATGTCATTACGAACATCATATAATGGAGGGAGTCACATAGGTAGTTGCTATAACAAGATTGAGTAAGAAAAATTAAGTTCAAACACAAAGGCATGGTGGGACTAAAAGAAATCCCGAGCCTAACAAATATCTTCCATCATAGGCACCATAATACAAAGGGATTCTAAACTAGAGCACCTATGGAAGGTAGGCTCTACCATCAATAAAACAAAGTTTTGAATATAAGAAGGTGTCGTTGCTTGATGATGGGATTGGACCTGGTTTTAGGTGGAAATGATGACTGATAATGAAAAATGTTCAGGTGAATGCAACGTATGATAAATTCCAGTTACGAGAACATCACCTACCCAAAATATTGAGAAAGATTCGGTCATTTATCCAAAACAGGCCATCATTGTTCAAATTATACCCTTAAACCTACAATAATAAGACAATGCTACAAGGAACCCGTCATTAGTTGAAATGTTTGGAAAAATTTAAACTATAGTAAGTGGGTTACAATTTTTTTTCATAAAATAGGGTTAATTTGACAATTTACTCATTCATTTTACCATTTTCACCAAAAATTATCCAAGTTAGCAAAACCCTTGCATTTTCATTTGGAGATTCTCGGAGCTTGGAGCAACGAAAACACTGACTAGTTGGACCAATTAGGTATCATATCCCTGACATTGCTTTCCATTCTTTCATTTTTTCATTGGTTTGCAAAATTGGAGGTTAAGGTACCCTTTTTAAACCTGAATCTGCGCAACGACGAGATTCATTAAGGAGACCCTCGGATGTTCACGACTGGTAGAGTCACCAATCATGGATATCTGCAACTATCACAACTAAAGCCCATGGATGCCTCGAGTCAAATTAGAAAAACATAATACTAACTTGTTTTATCCTCGAACTCGGTAAGAATGTTTATCCATTGGATGGAACATGAACACGAGGAGTTTGATCATGCGGTCTTTGATTATGATGATTCCAAACAAGCGCTCTGAGAGTGTGGCATGTATAAATTCTTTAGGATTGTTCAGATGAGATTGCAAAGGATATTTCTAAATATTCTTATCGACTATTGGCACCCAGATGCTGAGGCATTCATGCTTGGAGGGAAATCATTGATGCTCACGACAACAGACATATATTTCACCATAGGTTTATCTTGCAAAGGGGAAGTGTCTAAATTCCAAACCCTTGGTGGAGGTGACTAGACCATCAACGATTACATTAATGAGTATTGTGATGACGAAATGAAGAAGAGTGGTTCTTAGATACCTATCAAACATATTACCAACCTCAATCTCTAAGTCATTTTATGCACCATGGTCCACATTGTAGGTTCAAACTCTGCATTTGGCTTCTCAGGCCCAAATGAAACATGGGGTTGAATGCTTGAAGTCAACCATGTTCGACTAGAGAAATTTCATATTGACTTGCATGAAGTCTCATCTCACTAACTACAAATTGAGGAATACTAAGAAATTTTGATTTGGTAGTGTCCTGTGCACATTTTTCTTTGAGAGGGTGCCCATGATGAGCCCTGGGACCTATGTGCAAGGAAATTTGTGACCATGGACCACCATGGTACATTGGACTAAGTTGTTGGCCCACCCAGGAGAGGGGAAGTTATCAAACCCTTATGAAGATGACTTCTCTTGGTGGGAACTTCAAGTCCCTTTTCTCAAGGACTACCCTTATAACGTGTTGACTCCACAAAGGATCCCAACGTCATCATTCCTTTCGATGACAAGAAAAAAAATATAGGTAATTTTAATTTTTTTTTATTTATTTTTTAGGTTTTATATCATATTTATATAGGAAGATAATCTATCTTTTCATGAGATCCATGATACTGACAAACTCTTCTTTCTTGTAGATAGATCACCAATGAGGTCAGCTGGTGTTCCACGACACAGCCGTAGAAGGCGAGAGGAGGCAGGACCGAGTGATGATGCAGCATGGAATTTGCGGAGTCTGGGCAGGAAATTTGAGGTCCTGACCCAGAATGTTCTGATGGAGATCATAGACGACTTCCCTGTAGCCATGCAACACTATGTAGTGGGGGTACCATGATCGTGGGTCTGATTATTCCAGCATTTGGCCAACACCGTACTTTGTTATGATAGGGTTCACCAACCTCAATCATAGATTTACTATGTGATCATAGCACCATTTTTTACTTATATTATACTTGGGGTTAAAAGACCGCATTTTTTATTATGGACCTATTATGACATATATATATCTAATATCTTTTTGTGTGTTATATTTTATGCAAATTACAAATATTTACATGTGTGACAATGTGTTCTTATATTACTGATGAGATAAATTCCAATATAGAACATAATTAGCATAGGAATCAACTACTAGATTATCATGCCTAGGAACATGTTCATAAGTAACAAATTCAAATGATTATTCCGAAAGATGCACCCTAAGGAAACAACGCAACAACATCAAATCACTCATATGGTACAAACCATTCAATTACGAGACCACCAACTAAGAATCTAAAAGAACATGAAGGTGTCGAATGTCATGTGATAATGCATATCATAAAATATTGATAATTACACTATATTCAACAATATTGTTGGTAGTTTCCCTGAGACACACACCTCCAACAATCACTAGCTGGTTAGTAGGTGAATAAATCACCCAAGCTACAGAATCCAAGTTCCAAGAATGGCGACTGGCACCGTCCACATACCCAAAATAAAACAACTACTCCTCCAACATCTGCGGAAAAACAAAATCACACGATAACTAACACACAAAGACACAAGAGTGATACACAAATCTATGTACAAAAATAAACACTATTTACAAAAAGACCAGTACTCGAGCCGTGAGGCTCAAGCGTAGTAATTTTTAAGGTAGAGCCCATTTTTGGGCCTCGACAACACATTCCCTTCCAAATATACTATCACATAATATCCCTTCTTCAACAAATGTCGCACGATATATGGACTGTACCACATGGGGTTGAACTTACCTACCCCCAAGGCATCCTTATCCTAGTTATAAACTAAGACAAGGTCTACTTTGGAGAACACCCTAGGATGAACAGACTTTTCATACTAAAACTTGAATCATTTCCTATGTGATTCATTTTCCATTGCTACATCTTGATGTTTCTCATCAAGTTGCTCAAGGTAAACAAGTCGTTCTTCAAGCTAAGTCCTCTCTAGGAGGAGTTCGACAATGATTTTAAGTGAAGTTATTTCACATTCAACTGAAAAGACTGCCTCAAATCCATGGATGAGTTGAAAAGGTGAGAAACCTATTGCAGTCTTAATTGAGGTTCAATAATCCCATAATGTCGAATATGACATCAAGTCCCAATTCGTTCTAGTTGAGTTGACCGTTATTCTCAATATTGTTTTTAAATATTTATTGATGGTTGCAACCTGACCGTTAGCTTGAAGATAGTAAGGAGACGAGTGATATTGTATAAAACCCAATTTTGATGCTAGATAATGAAGTAGCATCGTAGAAAAGACAAAGCATGTGCCTAGTCAAAGGAACAGTTGAACGTGCAGATGCAAAAAAGACACGTTTTTATGAAAACGTTTTGAATTTGGAATCTGAAGCATTAATGTAATAGCTAGGAGAAGCGTACTTACATTTATGTCTCGGAGATATGAACATATCTGGATAAATTATTCTCATCTGCAGATGTAATAGGCATTTAAGTATGTTTAATGAAAGTAGGTAGATTTTATTTAATAGATTAGATAGTTTAGAAGCGTAGGAGGGAACATGGATCTAGACACCCTCACCCTTGTATCGTTGGAACAGGAAGATTATGATTTTAGAGAATTCAGAAGCTGGAGAGTTGTAGCAGAGAACTGTAGAGAAGAACCCATGTACAGGAGCACTTGAGTTAATATATAAAGCTTTGAATCAATTTTCATGGTGTTATGATGCTTACTGTTTACATTTGTTAAATGGTATGTTTACAATTGTTTTATTTTCTCTATTATGCATTTGTTTCAATGCTATGTCGGGAGTATGATTTCATGTTGACTGTATGAATTCTGAGAGAGGATAAGAATGAGTTTCAATTATTTCTCTTCCTGAGAATTCCTGCAAGGAGTGCAGTGAGCGTTCGCAAGGTGTGCATTGATGAGGGTCTGAGTTTTATCTCTGAAAGCTCAGGAGAGATATCGTTGTTCTCATAACCAGTAGAAGTGTAGGATAGGCATAAAGTTGTGCAAGGTGTGTGTAGGCTGGTTGAAGCCTTAGAACTTATCAACTAAGGTGAAATTTGAAGGACCACTGCTGCAAAGAGTGCACAGGGTCAAAGACTCAAATAACCGGAGGTTATTTGAAAGTTGCCGCAAGGAGTGCGAGAAGGATTCCTTTTGGGGGCTTGATGTTGCAAGTGAGATCTTAGGAGGGATAGCACCTTTGAAGTGTTCAAAGGGAGGTAGAGATCGAAATCATCTCGCAAAATTCAAGTTCAGGTGGAAGGACGCCAAGTCATTTTGGTCAAAAGATCCTTGAAGAAGAGTGAACGAACGGTGAAATTTCCTCGTGGAAGAAGTGTGAAATCCCGTGGACTGTTGGATCTTGCAGATCTATGAGAAGGTTAAGGATGAGTGTATTTTAGCATTCAGAATCTCATGAGGAGTAGCGACCGTTGGATGAGAAGCAACAGGATCCGTTGATCCCCCTTTGAAGTGGAATTTCGGTATTTCAGCATTTCAGAAATTCCGATGACAAGGAGCCAGGGCACTTTGCGTTGAAAACCCCGAGGTCGAAAAATGTGATCTGTCTTTGGAGTAGGGATTTGGTCATGGAGGAAGCAGTGAGATGGACCAAGATTAGTTTGGGGCTAATCATCATTGAGCCCTTTCAACAATTCGACATTTCAGGGTTCGAGAAGTAGAGGAGATATTGACTTTGAAGTTGAGAGTTTCAAACTCCTGGTATGCAGAATCCCGAAGAGGTTTCTATATTGAAATTCAGGAATTGGCACGAAAATTGATTTGGGGTCGAGAGTCATGAACTCCTGACACGTGAAACCCTGAAAAGATCGGAGCCATTAGATCAAGGAGGGCTCATGGCCATTGATCTCTCCAAAGGAAAAAAAATTGAGTTTGGGGAATCATAAGGGAAGAGAAATGAATTTGGGTTGTTCGCTCAAAGTCCCGGAAGCCGAAACTAGTGGGTAACAGGTGGCATGTTCTCCTCGTGTTGGAGCGGACAACCTTCGTTAACATTTCACATTTTTTCATTTGCCAAGAGCTATGGAAATACATCGGGACTCTCCAACTCCTAAAACCCAAGTCCTTTGTGGCTTAAACAAAGGGTTTGACTAACCCTTGGAGTGGTTTTAGTCAAGATCCTGCGTGGATCTCGGCCCGAGGGTAGGGGGTCTGCTCCAGTTGTAGTATCAGAGCCTAGAAAAATTTCTTTTCTTTCTGTAGCAGAGAGAAGGGAGAAAATTTTACAGCCATGCCATCAAGAAGAAGAGACAAGCAAATACCTAATCCAGCAGTGGAAAGAGAAATGTTGAGAAGAAGAGACAAGCAATTACCTGATCCAACAGTGGAAAGAGAAATGCATGAGTTACGTGCCATACTTGATGCTATGGAGATATCACAGGGCACACATTCGACGTTGGGGATATCAGCAAGGATGAAATTGAAAATGAATCTAGAAACGAAGAAGAAGAAGGTGCAGTCGAAGATGCTACAGAAGAACGCCTATTTAGGTTTGTTGCAAGGATAGATGCTAGGGAAAAAATGGACATTCCAGTGTACAAGGGAAACTTAGATGTTGAAGAACTTCTAGACTGGATTAGAACTCTAGACAAATACTTCGACCATGAGGATGTTGAGGAAGATAAGAAATTCAAACATGTCGTTACTAGACTTAAAGGGCATGCAACACTGTGCTGGGATGAACTGCAGGTTGACATACGCTGCAAGGGAAAGCAGAAAATCAAAAGATTGGATAGAATGGTTGCAAAGATGAAAGACAAATTTATACCCAGGGATTATCAAATCGCTATGTTTCGAAGGATGCATAATTTGAGACAGAAGATGATATCAGTGAAAGAATACACTGATGAATTCTATAGGATAAACATCAGAGCAGGTCGTCAGGAAAGCGATGATGAAAAAGATGCCAAGTACATGAATGCTCTGCGATATGACATTCAAGATGAGATGAGGATGATGACCATTCGAAATGTGGACGATTCTTATCAGATAGCTCTAAAATTTGAAGAGAATCTGAGTTGAAAGCAAGGTCAAAGAGGCCGAGGTAGAAGTCAAGCCAGAGGCAAAACAATTGCCCAAGATAGAACTCAGAAACCTAAAGAAGAGGGGAAGAAACCTCAACCTCAACCTGAGAGAGGAGGAATCTCACAGGGAAGGCAGTATGCTAATAAAAATATTTTTCCTCGAGCCAGAGGAAGAGGAAGAGGTAGAGGAGGTAAAGTGAAATGCTTTATCTTTGGAAAAATCGGACATAAATCCTATGAGTGTCCAGATAAGAAGAAAGATGGTGGTGAAACTCACATTGTTGAAGCTCAAGGATGGGATGTTGAGGCAGAAGACGATGAGGGAGGAAGATCTTTGATGATGAGGAAAGTTCTCTTGAAGCTGAAGAAGGAGGTAGAGAACCCAGCCCAAAGAAACAGTCTGTTTCGAATTGCTTGCAAAACTAAAGATAGGCTATGCAAGGTCATAGTGGACAGCGGTAGCAAAGACATTCTCATATCTATAGAGATGGTAGAAAAGCTGGAGCTGGAGACTGTTTCACATCCAATCCCATACAAAGTTTCATGGCTACAAAAAGGACATCAAGTAAACATCACTAAACAATGTTTAGTTGAATTTAAAATAGGAGGATATAAAGATGAAATATTATGTGATGTCATTCCCATGGATGTTTGTCATCTATTACTGGGTAGACCATGGCAATATGATAGAAATGTGGTTCATGATGGGATAAATAACACGTACACCCTAGATAAAAGTGGTAGGACTCACATGTTGCTACCGATTAAGGATAAAAAGGTGAAAATAGAAACGAGAAACACTATAATTCTCATGAGTGGGAAGGAACTTCTTAATGAGGTTAAGAAGAAGGAAGACACACAATTTATTGTGGTCAGGAAACCCAAAATCGTTTTGACCGGTACGAGAATAGATGATTTACCAGAAGAAATCCAGGAGTTGCTGGGAGAGTTTGCTAATATAGTAGTGCACGGACTACCTTGTCCGTTGCAACCTATCAGGAGTATAAGCCATCGTATCGATCTTATACCTGGAGACAGTTTGTTGAACAAAGCTACGTATAGGTTGATGCCATAGGAAAATGATGAAATTAAGAGATAGGTCCAAGACTTAATGGAAAAAGGATTGATTCGAGAGAGCTTGAGTCCATGCGTTGTTCCGACAGTGCTTAGCCCAAAGAAAGACAGAGGCTGGAGAATGTATACAAACTCAAGGGAAATCAATAAGATTACCATCAGATATAGATTTCCATTGCCAAGGATGGATGACTTGATGGATTTCTTTAGTGGAGCAAAGTTTTTTTCAAAGATTGATTTGAAAATCGAGTATCATCAAATTCGAATGAGAGGGGGTGATGAATGGAAGACAACATTCAAGATGAATGAGGGGTTGTATGAATGGCTTGTCATTCCATTTGGCTTAACGAATGCACCTAGTACTTTCATAAGGTTGATGAACGAAGTCTTGAAGGATTTCATAGGGAAATTCGTCATTGTATATCTTGAAGATATATTAATCTTCAACAAGACAGAAGCAAAACACTTAAAGCATCTAGTTGCAATAATGAGGAGATTGCAGCACAAGAAATTGTTGATTAATATGAAGAAATCATCATTTATGAGGACATAAATCATTTATTTGGGTTTTGTTATCTCTTCAAATGAATTAAAAATGGATCCGGAAAAGATAAAGGCAATTAAGAATTGGCCATCGTCGAAGAGCGTGTTTGAAGTTCGAAGCTTCCATGGTTTGGCTATCTTCTACAGGAAATTCATCCGAAACTTTAGCGGAATTAGTGCACCGATGATGGATATAGTGAAGAAAAGACATAAATCTTTTCACTCGATGAAGGAAGCAGAGAAGAGCTTCAATCTGCTGAAGAAGAAGATCACTGAGCAACCAATTCTGGTTTTGCCAGATTTTAGCAAGACATTCCAAGTTAGGTGTGATGTGAGTGGATTTGCAATTGGAGCGGTCTTAAGCCAAGACGACAGGCCAGTCACATATTTCAGTGAAAAACTGAATGAAGCGAAGATTAAGTACTCCACATATGACAAAGAATTCTATGCAGTCATACAAGCGCCGAAGAAATGGAGACACTATTTGGTTCCCAAGGAGTTTATTTTGTACAACGATAATCACGCTTTGTAATTTGTGACTGAATAGGAGAAGTTGAACAAAAAACATGCTAAATGGGTTGAATTCATGTAGAATTTTACTTTTGTGATTAAGCATATTTCTGGAACTACTAACAAAGTTGTTGATGCTTTGAGCAGGAAATGTTTGCTTATGCAAGAATTTAGAGTCAAGACTTTGGGTTTTGATAACCTTAAAGAAATGTATAGGGATGATCTAGATTTTAAGGAGGCATATGAGGCATATGAGAATCCAATTCTCATAGATAGAAGCCAATGGACTGAATACATGATCCAGGATGGATTATTGTTCAGGGGAAATCAATTATGTATTCCAAAATGCTCCATGAGGGAGAATTTGCTGAAGGAAAAACACAGTGGAGGATTGGTCGAACATTTCGATCAGGCCAAGACGTTATCAAAGTTGAATGGCTCATATTTTTGGCCAGGGATNGGACTGAATACATGATCCAGGATGGATTATTGTTCAGGGGAAATCAATTATGTATTCCAAAATGCTCCATGAGGGAGAATTTGCTGAAGGAAAAACACAGTGGAGGATTGGTCGGACATTTCGGTCATGACAAGACGTTCTCAAAGTTGAATGGCTCATATTTTTAGCTAGGGATGAGAACAGATGTCAAGAAATTTGTGGACAGGTGCAAAATTTGTCAGCACATGAAAGGAAAAAGGCAGAACACAGGTTTATACCAACCATTACCCATAACTGAAAGGCCATGGGACGCAGTGAGCATGGATTTTATATTGGGACTACCAAGGACACAAAGAGGATATGATTCAATCTTTGTGGTAGTCGACAGATTTTCAAATATGGCACATTTCATACCATGCCAGAAAACCAGCGACGCAACTCATATTGCGAACCTGTTTTTCAAGGAAGTCATCACACTTCACGACTTGCCAAGGAGTATCATTTCTGATTGAGATACCAAGTTCGTAGGACATTTCTGGAGGACCTTATGGAAGAAGCTGGGGACAAATTTGTCATTTAGCTTAGCATATCCTCCTCAGACAGATGGACAGACAGAGGTCGTGAACATAAGTTTGGGAGATTTGCTAAGGAGCTTAGTGACTGAACACCACAGTTAATGGGATCACATTCTGCCATAGGTGAAATTCACTTACAATGATTCACTCAATAGAAGCATAGGGCAAAGTCTATTTCAGATTGTATATGGAATGTAGCCAAGGAGAGTTTCTAAATTGAAAGATTTGGAACAAAATGAATTCAGGAGTGCTAGTGCAGAGGGACTTTTCTTAAACAAAGGGTTTGATTAACCCTTGGAGTGGTTTTAGTGATGATCCTGCACAGATATTGGCCTGAGGGCAGGGGGTCTGCGCCACTAGCTCTGAAATCATTTGGTTCTGAAAGTGACTGCCATGATCAGTGAAAACATCCCTCAGAACTCCAAACCTAGCAATAACCTGATTAAAAAAGAAAATTTTTATGGTTTCACCATCATTCACAAATGTCGGCATGGATTTGGACCACTTGGTAAATTGGTCCACAACCACTACGATATAATGATGCCCCCTAGACAAATATAAGTGGTGTGTCATAAAATATACCCCCCACTTAGTGAAGGGGCCAACAATAATGATAGGAAACATGGGATAAGGATGGGCATGCATCTTCTTTGTAAAAACTTTACAAGGATTGCATATCTTAACCACCTCAATACGATCCTTAAATATTGCAGGCCAAACATAACCGACGCCTAAAAATTTATGGGATGTTTTCAACCCCGATAGATGACCTCCACACAATCCACCATGATAGTCATTTAGAACCACTTCCACCTCTTCATGGTTCAGGAATCAAGGGAGTAACGGATCTTGTTGGACCATGTTGTCATTGATGCCAATGGTTTGATTGATTGATGTCATTGAGTGATGTCAAAGGATTGATTGATTGATGATTGATGTAATATAATATGTATCTTCCTTGATGAGAATGCATAGATGAAAATGGATCAATGAGTTGTCATTGATATGATAAAGATGGATCAATGAGTTGTCATTGATACATGATGAAGATGGATTGATGTGGTTTCATTGGTATATGACTCATTGTTGGAAAAATGTATAGATGACTCATTATTTTCTTATCATGATTGATAAGGTGCACAAATGAATGAACTCCAAAGTGGTCCCCTTATGGTGAAAGCCCTCAAGAGAAGATGCTTTGCGGATTGAGTTATCCTAGAATAATGGTTGGAGGACCCATGCTCTCATTATTGTCTTATCAGGATTGATAAGGTGCACAAATGGATGAACTCCAAAGTGGTCCCCTTATGGTGAAAGCCCTCATGGGAAAACACTTTGTGGATTGAGTTATCCTATAAGAATGGTTGGAGAACCATGCTTGTATGTGGAATAAAAAGATGAATATCAAGGAAATTTTTGGTGAAACTATCCTAGATGTATATTTCTTATCATGCCATTTCTGGTGGTATGTAGAATGTCACATAACTCCTCATGGTTAGAGAGTTATGGCCATAAGAAGTTGGAGACCCCAAGTTTGGGTAATGGAGCCAAGTTTGTTTGATGGGTAATGGTATGAGTTATGATATATTTTCAAAATATACTATTCTATATGAATAGTAAATGTCATTCCATTTCTGGTGGTATGTGGAACGCCACATAA